>PVKW010020809.1:0-36528 GCA_004027895.1 Orientallactaga bullata
CATGTGACGATTATCCTTTTGTTCTTGGGTGAGCTCACTGAGGATGATCTGTTGCATGTTTGACCATTTGTTTTTCAAATTTCCTTATTTCATCTTTCCTTACTGCTACATAGAATTTCATAGTGTAGATGTACCACTTACTTGTTATCCATTCATCTAGTGATGGACAACTGGGTTGATTCCAGATTTGTGCTATTATGAATTGAGCAGCTATAAACATGGTTGAGCAAATGTCTCTGGTCTGAGATTTGGAGCCTTTAGGGTAAATGCCCAATAAGGGAATAACTGGATCCATTGGTAGGTCTGTGGTCATCCTTTTCAGGAGTCTCCATATAGCTGTCGATAATGGTTGAACCATTTTACATTCCCACCAGCAGTGAAAAATTTAAATTGTTCCTGTTCCTCCACAACCTCGCCAGCATTTTCCTTTTTTTTTTCTTTCTTTTTTTTTTTTTTTTTTTAATGTTAGCCATCCTTACTGGGGTAAGGTGGAATCTCATAGTTGTTTTAATTTGCATTTCCCTGATGATTAGGGATGTTGAACATTTTCTTAAATGTGCGTTTGCTATTTGTATTTCTTCCTCTGAGAACTGTCTGTGCTGTTCTCTGCCCCACTTTGTGAGTGGGTTGTTTGGTGATTTATTGTTTAGGTTTTGGAGTTCTTTGTAGATTCTAGAAATCAGGCCTCTGTCGGTTTGTATAGCTGGTGAAAATATTCTCCCATTCTGTGGGTAATCTGCTGGATTTGGTTATAGTATGTTTGTCAGTGAAAAAGCTTTTCAGCTTCATGAGATCCCAATGGTTGAGTGATTGTTTAATTTCCTGAGCTGCTGCGGTTTTGTTCAGGAAATCTTTTCCCACTCCTGTCCCGGAAAGTTCCTCCTATTTTTTCTTCCGGTAGATGCAGTGTTTCTGGTTTTATATTAAGGTACTTGATGCATTTGGACTTAATTTTTGTGCATGGAGAGATGTGTAGGTCGAGTTTCATTTTCCTTCATGTGGTTGTCCAGTTTGTCCAGCACCATTTGTTGAAGATGCTGTCTTTTCTCCATTCTGCATTGGAAGGGCCTTTGTCAAATATCAAGTACCTGTAGTTATTTGACCCGAAATCTGGGTCTTCAATTCTGTTCCATTGGTCTATATTCCTGTTTTTGTGCCAGTACCATGTTGTTTTTATTACAATGGCTTTGTACTATAGCTTTAGATCAGGTATGGCGATGCCTCCAGAGGTGTTTCTTTTGCTGAGGATGAGCTTGGATATCTGAGGCCTTCTGCCTTTCCATATAAATTTTGAGATAGTTTTTTCTATGTCATTGAAGAAGGAAGTTGGGATTTTTATCGGCATTGCATTGAATCTATAGAGTGCTTTTGGTAAGACTGCCATTTTCAGAATGTTAATTCTACCAATCCAGGAGCATGGGAGGTCTTTCCATTTTTGTAGGACCTCCTCAATTTCTTTTTTGACAGTTTTTATGTTTTCATTGTATAGATCTTTCACTTCCTTAGTCAATGTTATTCCAAGGTATTTTATTTTCTTTGTTGCAATTGAAAATGGGAGGATGTTAGTTATTTCTTTTTCTGTCTTTGTCCTTTGTATACAGAAAGGATACTGATTTCTGTGCATTGATTTTATATCCTGCTACTTTGCTGAAGTCGCTAATCACCTTTAAGAGTTTTGAGATGGAAGTTCTTGGGTCACTTACGTATAGAATCATGTCATCTGCAAATAGGGCTAACTTCTTCCTTTCCAATTTGTATCCCTTTGATTTCTTTCTCCTGTCTTATTGCTTGAGCTAATACTTCTAGCACTATGTTGAAGAGCAGAGGTGAGAGTGGACACCCCTGTCTTGTTTCTGACCTCAATGGGAATTCCTGCAGTCTCTCCCCATTTAGAATTATTTGGGCTTTAGGTGCTTTATATATAGCCTTTATTATGTTGAGATATGGGCCGTCTATGCCTATTCTCTTCAGTGTTTTGATCATGAAGTGATGTTGTATTTTGTCAAAGACCTTCTCTGCATCTATCGAAATGATCATGTGGTTTTTGTGTTTTAGCTTGTTTATGTGGTGTATTACATTGACAGATTTCCGTATGTTGAACCATGCCTGTGTTCTAGGGATGAAGCCTACTTGATCAAGGTGGATACTGCTTTTGATGTACTGTTGAATTCTGTTTGCAAGAATTTTGTTCAAGATCTTTGTGTCTATGTTCATCAGAGAAATTGACCTATAATTTTCCTTTCTTGTGGCATCTCTGCCTGGTTTTGGAATTAGGGTGATACTAGCTTCATAAAAGGAGTTGGGGATCTCTCCCTGTTCTCCAATTGTGTGGCACAGTTTGAGAAGAATTGGTTTCAGTTCTTCCATGAAGGTTTGGTGGAATTCTGCTGAGAAACCGTCTGGTCCTGGACTCTTCTTTTTGGGGAGGTGTTTGATGGGTCTGTTTAGGAAATTGATCTGCTCTGGGCTTAGCTTTGGTAGGTGGTATGTGTCTAGAAATTTATCCATTTCTTCCATATTCTCTTGTTTTATGGAGTAGAGCTTTTTGAAGTAAGTCCTAATAACTATTCCTATTTCACTCGTGTCTGCTGTGATCTCTCCTTTTTCATTTCTACTTTTGTTGATTTGAAGTGTTTCTTTTTTCCGCTTGATCAAATTGGCCCGGGGTGTATCAAACTTGTTAATTTTTTCAAGGAACCAGCTCTTTGTTTCATCAATTTTCTTAATTGTCCTCTTAGTTTCCAATTCATTAATTTCTGCTCTGATCTTAATTATTTCTTTCTGACTGGAGCTTCTTGGGTTGGCTTCTTCTAGCTTTTCCAATGTCTTTAGATAGATGGTTAGGTTATTGATTTGGGATCTCTCTGTTTTGCTTATGAAGGCATTTAGTGCTATGATTTTTCCCCTAAGGACTGCCTTCATTGTGTCCATAAGTTTTGGTATGATGTGTTCTTGTTGTCATTGAATTCTAGAAATTTGGCAATTTCATTCTTTATTTCATCCACAACCTATTTATTCTTTAAAAGTGTGTTGTTCAATTTCCAGGAGGTAGAGGGATTCCTGGTGTACTTTTTGTTGTTGATTTCTAGCATTACAGCATTCTGGTCTGATATCATACAGGAAATTACATCAATTTTCTTGAAAATATGGAGGCAGGCTTTGTGGCCCAGTACAAGATCTATTTTAGAGAAGGTTCCATGGGCTGCTGAGAAGAATGTGTAATCTGTAGATTTTGGGTGGAATGTTCTGTATATGTCTGTTAGGTCTAGTTCTATGGTGTTGTTGAGCTCTCTTACTTCCCTATTAATTTTCTGTTTGGATGTTCTATCCATTGTTGATAATGGAGTATTAAAGTCCCCGGCTATGATGGTATTGGTGTTTATTTCTGTTTTGTTGCCAAGTAGATTTTGCTTTATGAATTGTGGTGCACCTGTGTTTGGTGCATAGATATTGATGATTGTGATATCCTCTTGTTGGATTGTTCCCTTGATAAGTAAGAAGTGGCCTTCTTTGTCTTTTTTAGTTACTTTTGAAGTCTATTTTATCAGATATAAATATAGCTACACCTGCTTTTTTTCTTGTTTGTGTTTGCTTGGAAAATCATTTTCCACCCTGTCACCCTGAGGAGGTGTCTGTCTTTAGTGGTGAGGTGCGTTTCTTGAAGACAGCAGATTGAGGGGTCCAGTTTTCTGATCCACCCTGTTAGCTTATGTCTTTTGATGGGTGAATTAAGGCCATTAATATTCAGAGATATAATTTTGAGGTTTGATTTAATACCTGCCATATTGTGGTGGGTTGTGGTCTTTGTAGTTTTTTTTTTGGGGGGGGGGTTAATGTGGACTATTTCTTGAGGGCTCTTGAAGTTGGGTATTTGTTTCTTCTGTGTGGAGAATTCACTGAAGTACTTTCTGTAGATTTGGCTTTGTGTTCATATACATGTAAAGATGAGTTTTATTATGGAATGGTTTTCTTTCACCATCTATTATGAGAGACACTTTTGCTGGGTAGAGTAGTTGGGGCTGGAAGCCATGGGTTCTTAGAGTTTGCAGTGTTCCATTCCAGGCCCTTCTGGCTTTTAGGGTTTCCATTCAGAAGTCTGAAGTAATACTGATGTGGTTCCCTTTATATGCAATGTGTTGTTTTTCCCTGGCTGCTTTTAGGATTTTCTTTTTGTGTTTGGTGTTTCCAGTCTTAAAGATAATGTGTCTTGGAGAACCATTATTTAGATGTAGGTAATTGCACAACCAACAAGCAGCTGCTGTGCATGATGGATGATATAGCTTTAAGATGTGATATGTTGTAATAGTAATCAGACTAGCACAAGAATTAATTTGGCTAGGTGTGTTAATCTATGCCTTTAATCACAGCACTCAGAAGGCTGAGGTAGGAGGATTGTGAGTTCAAGGTCTGGCCTAGAGTGAGACCTAAAGCCCTAGTTACTTTATTTCTTGATGGGACTTTTTATAGTTAAATTATATTTATGTTGTTTTCTGGTTGTTTTTTTTTTTTTTTTTGACTTGTATAATATTAACCATTTTATTATAGTAATGACTGTAATGTATACTTTAAAATTTTGTTAAAAGACTAAAACACAGATCTGAAGACCAGTTGATTATTTTGTACTCCGCTACATAATGACAGTTAAGAAGCTATGCACAAAGCCTCACTTTTCACATTAGCAAGTGCAGTTAGGGCGCACAAAAAGCTACTTGTTTAACATTTTAGACTCCAGACAGCTTATCACAGACTGTTCCCAGGGGCAGCACATACTTCATTAACCACTTCCACTAAGGGCAGATTCATTATTCAGTTTCCTTTTATTTTTGTTTGAGAGGTTTATCTCCCTCTTTGCCATTTTAATATACCTCGTTACAATTGTGTGTTGGTTTGTTCCAGGAAGCAACCATAGAAAAGTCATGAACAGGTAGGTGAGAAGCAGAGTGGTACCTTGTTGTCCGCCCAAGCAATTGCAGAGAGATGATCATGTTCCCGAAGTAGATGTATTTTTTTTAGTTCTTTTCTTTTCACTATTATTATAAGCATGGATATATGGATATATCATGTGTTGATACCCTCTTTTCCCTTGTCTCTGCCCCCATTCCACTGGGGATGCTCCTCAGTGGGGTTGCAGGTATTGTCTGTGAGGTTGTGGGTTATGTATTGTGGGAGCAGCAGTCAGTTATTTGAGGGAGGGAATGCCTGTTGGCATGGTGTATCAACCTATGGCTCTAATAATCTTTCCATGCCCTCTTTCATAAAATTCCCTGAGCCATGATGGTGAGTTTTTTTTTAATTTCTATTTTTTATTGACAACTTCTATACTTACAGACAACAAACCATGATATTTCTTTCTTTCCCCTCTTGGACTATCAGAACTCCATTCTCTGTCATGTCCCCTCCCTCCCTCCACTAGTCTCTCTTAAATTGATATCATCATTTTCTCCTATTATGGGGGTATTGTGAAGGTATTTCTAGGCACTGCAAGGTCATGGATATGGAGGTCAGGTTTTGTGTGGACAGTTGCATTGAAAGGAGTGGTACCCTTCCTTGGACTCTTATATTCTTTCTGCCCCCTCTTCCTCAATGTACCATGAGCCTTGGAGAGTGTGGTAGAGATGTTTCAATGCTGGACACACCTCCGTCCCTCCTTCTCAGTACTGTGTTGCCTTTAGGGTCATCCCAGTGATCATTGCCATGTGAAACGAGAAGCTTCTCTAACCAGAAGTGAGAGTAGCGTTAATATGTGAATATGAACATTAGGTGTTGTGCTTTCAGGGAAGTTTGTGGGAATACTATATACATTTAGCAAGACAAGAGCAGGCTTTATAACCCAAAGGCTCATGACCTACCCAGTCATAGGCTTTTGATTAGATTTTTCAGTATCAGGCATGTATTCCCTCCCATACAGTGAGCCTTCAGTCCAATTAGAGAACAGTTGGTTTCCATCAGAGAAGACGTGCTACTATTGCATCTGTTCGGACATTTAGACTGGCCAAACTTGAGGTTCTAGCGTTGACTGTTTTCACCACTGATAACTTCTGTCTCCCATAGGGCTGCATGCAGTGCAGGTTTTTTCCAGCTTTCAGTTGACTGGTCTACAGGGAGAAGGTTTTCTTTTCTTTTCTTTTTTTTTTTTTTTTTGAGGTAGGGTCTCACTCTGGCCCAGGCTGACCTGGAATTAACCATGTCATCTCAGGGTGGCCTTGAACTCACGGCGATCCTCCTACCTCTGTCTCCCGAGTGCTGGGATTAAAGGCGTGCGCCACCACGCCCGGCGGGAGAAGGTTTTCTATTTGGCACTAGGTTGATTTTTCAGTGACATTGCCACTCAGGCAAGTGATTCTTTAGCAATAGGGTCTGACCACCTGTTTCTCAAGGGAAACCAAGTGCCTTGGCAATAGCCTGGGCATGGCGGTACATGCTTTACTCCCAGCATTCAGGAATTAGAGGTAGGAGGATCGCTGTGAGTTAAAAGCCACCCTGAGCCTAGTCATCCCGGTCCAGAGCGACAACCAACCTTGAAAAAACAAACAAACAAACAAACAAAGAAGGCATTTACATCAGCCCACAGCTCTGCCTTGAGTTTTGACTAGGTTGCTGTCAATTTCATGGTCTATGTGCTGCTATTTAGTTCATTTATAGGAGCTGAAAATAGTAGGAACTAGAATGGGAACAAGGTAGACAGCCAGGCACAAAAATATAACCAAACAGGAAAAACAGCACAGATGGGGCTGGAGAGATGGCTTAGCGGTTAAGGCACCTTAAGCCTAAGAACATCAGTTCCAATCGCCAGGTCCCACGTTTAGCCAGATGCAAGTGACGCAAGGGTGCAGTGCCTCACTTGCCCACAAGAGGGTGCACGCATCTGGGTTTCGTTCACAGTGGCAGATAGGCTGCCCATCTCTGTTGTTCTCTCCCTATCTCTGTGTGTCTGTGTCTCTCTCCAAAATAAAAAGAAAAAGAAAACAGCACAGATGGATCAGGATAATAGATAGTCAGAAACAGCAAAGAGATGACCCTCATGATGGCAAGTTGGAAGCCAGGCTCTTGTCCACATTAGGCTCTTGCCTGCCATCATCATAACCTCTCCCCATGCTTGCAGCTGGTCTTCCTGACTTGCAGTCTCCATGGCCTGCAGGTTAAGCTGTAGTTCTCTCCCTCCACCTCTGTCCAAGTACAAACCACCCTCCAACATCAGCTTCCCAAATACCTGTCTGAGCAGCAGACCCAAGCCTGTTTTAACTTTTAATAAAATATTATGAAAATAGACTTTTTTCACTTTTCTTCAGTGCAAATGTTATATATGTTGTTTCCAATGTTTTGGGGTCAATTTCTCTAGAACATAATGGTAAGCCATTTATACTCTGGGTATGATACATGTGTGCATTAATTTTTTCTTTATAATTCTTAATGTATATTTATGATATTTAACCTTTTCAAAGAGAAAAATAACTTTAGATTCATGCCCTTAAAAAATCTTTTAAGCCAGGCGTGGTTGCGCACGCCTTTAATCCCAGCACTCATGAGGCAGAGGTAGGAGGATCGCCATGAGTTCAAGGCTACCCTGAGACTACATAGTGAATTCCAGGTCAGCCTGGGCTAGAGTGAGACCCTACCTTGAAAAACCACACACAAAAAAAATCTTTTAAATGAGAAGCTGGGCTTGGTGGTGCACACCTTTAATCCCAGCACTCGTGAGGCACAGGTAAGAGGATCACCTTGAGTTTAAAGCCACACTGAGAGTACATAGTGAATTATACCTCAGTCTAAGCTACAGTGAGACCCTATCTTGCCCCCCCCAAAATAAATTCTTTTCAATGATTAGATTTACCTTCTTATTGATTTTTCGTTTGTCATTTGATTTTATCATTTTCTTTATTTTATATCATATGCCAAATTCTTGTGGTGACAGATCAAATCTAAAGTTTTCTAGCATTCTCTCTTTAAAATATGTGGAAAATTTTCTTTTAAGCCTGATGTGTTCAGCATATATACCTTTCAGTAGATATGTTGAAATATATATGACATTGTTAAGTAGAAATCTTACAAATGTGGAGAATATGATTATGTCTCATTTTTCATGAAATTATCAAAACTACCAGCACAATAAAAACTACTAACATACTTCTTTTCAATATTTATTTATTTGAGAGAGAAAGAAGCGCACATAGAATGAGTGTGGCAGGGCTTGCAATTGCTGCAAAGAAACTCCATATGTATACGCTGCCTTGTGTGTCTGGCTTTATGTGGGGGCTGGGGACTCGAACTTGCGTCCTTTGGCTTTGCTAGCAAGTGCACTAACCACTAGGTAATCTCTCTAGCCACCTTTCATAAATATTTTATTAGTGTACTTATTATTTATTCAGCCTCCCATTATTTGGTGGTATTGAAGCCGGCTCACTGGAGCTCATGATGACCTGATCTTACTCTTAGTACCAATGTAGCCTTGAACTCACAGTGATTCTCTTACCTCTGCCTTCCCAGTTCTGGGATTAAAGGCATGCGCCACCATGCTTTGCTCTGAAAGTAATAACAATATTTCTCAGTTGCTACTTTTCTATAAATAGTTGTATAACTACCCTTCAAAGATATTTCTTTCAAATTTTATATTTATTATTAATGTATAATTTCAAAGTATTTTATTTATCAGAGAAACAAACAGGCAGAGAGACAGGGAGAAAGAGATGGAGAGAGTGGGCATTCCAGGGCCTCTAGACACTGCAAACAAACTCCACATGCATGTGCCAACTTGTGCATTTGTCTTTACAGTATAAAATAGGGAATTGAATCTGGGTCCTTAGGTTTTGCAGGCAAAACGCCTTAACCAATAAATCATCTATCCTGCTCTAATGTATATTTTTAAAAGTTGAACTTCTGGCCATTGAAATTCACTATCTAGTCTCAGGGTGGCCTTGAACTCTTGGCAGTCCTCCTACCTATGCCTCCCAAGTTTATGTAAACAGTTGAAGGGACATCTAGGTCTTGATTCCTATGTCAATTGTTTTTATTTTGACTGAAATATTTTTTTATGTATTTATTTGCAGGATAGAGAGAATGAGAGTGATTGTGTAACAGATTTATTGAAATAAAATTGGTACTGTGAACCTAAAAACTTTCAAATGTGTAATGAAATACAGTTATCATATGTGCACATTTCAGCTGAACCAATATATGAACAAGGGAAAATATTCCTGTTTACCTGTATAACAACCCTTTTTAGCTTCCCTTTGAATATATAGTCGTAGTATTTAACATTTTTTAAACTTGAGCATCTTGCCACTTTTTCTATTGGTTCCTCAATTTTTATTGGTTGTTTTTTACAAAAATTTTCATATGTACTCTCCCCCGATTTTTTAACATAGTGTTCAAATGTGCACTCCATTTCCCTGTGGGTTCTTACCAGTAAGTTTATTGGTGTTCACTGTAGGATAATTAAGGTCTAGACTGTAAGAGCCAGGAGGTGCAGACAAACATCGTTTTTTTTCCTCTTGTCTGTGCCTCCTTTTATAGTAATTGGGCTTCACTCTAGCTCAGGCTGACCTGGAATTCACTATGTAGTCTCAGGGTGGCCTCACAGTCCTGGTGATGCTACTACTTCTGCCTCCCTAGTGATGGTGGCATGTGCCACCATGTCCAGCATGATTGTAATTGTTATTCAAAAGAAATTCATTTTTTTAACAGTAGCAATTCAAATATTTTCCTGCATTACTTGACAGAAATATTTTTGAGAGATCAGGATTTTATGCATTGCGCATTCTGGACTATGCATAATTAGCTTTCTGTGAGCTGGATTGAGCTATTGGGAAATTGAAGACAGCTGTAAGTACAGAACAGACTGCAGTCAGTAGAGGGCGCCATTTTGGGTGTCAGCCTTCTTGGGCATGTGCCCTTCTTGTATTCCCAATGTTCTCACTTCCCGATGTTCACACTTCCCAGACTTCATTTCCTGTGGGTCAGATTCTAGAACATCCAGGGAACAATGGATGCCCTCTCAATGGCAGAATGTCTTGTAACAACAGATTCCCTTGGTAGTTGGCTTTCCACTCTCAGCGGTGAGATGGTGGACACCATGGACACCATTCCTCATGCATTGTCAGTGAATCTCGGGGCCGCCATCTTGGCACAGAACTCCAGGGACAGGTGAGGTAGCTTTGTCTGCTGTTTTGATTTCCTTCCCTGCACTGGGGTTGATTACTCTGCAAGTGTAGCTATGTCGTAAAATACCTTAAATTTTTTAGGTATGGTGATGTAGTACAACAGAGTGCTTGGCGGGAATATTGGAAGTATGTCATAATATTCCCAGAACTGTGAGTTTTGCTGTTACTTTATTTTTGAGAGAGGGAGAGAAAATGGGTGTGCCAGGGCCTTGCGGCCACTGTGCATTAACTCCAGACTGAGGTTTTAAAATGGAGACTAGTGAGGAGAGGAGGCCATTTTGTGTGCCTGCCATTTTGTGTGTCAGCCATTTTGTGTGTCAGCCATTTTGGGCTTGTGCCCTTCTGGTGTCCTGTGGTCAGATTCTAGAACTTCCCTGGGCACAATGGATGCCCTCAAGATGGCTAACAAGCTGTCTCAGGTTGGAGTGTGTCTTGATTAGCCAATTTTTTTAAATCCCCGTTTGGAAAGGCAATGTTGTTAGAGACAGATTGCCTTGGCAGTTGGCTTTCCGCTTTCAGCGGTGAGACTGTCGGCCCCATGGACGCCATTCCTAAGGCATTGTCTGTGGGTCACGAGACCCGCCATCTTGACAGAACTCCCGGGAGAAGTGAGGTATCCTTGGTGGTCGTTTTGATTTCTTTCTCTGCACTGGGGTTGATTATTCTGCATGTGTATCAATTTAATAAAATCTTAGTTCTTAGACTTACAGGTGTGGTAACAGAGTAGAGTGCTTGCCGGGGACAGTGGAAGTATGTGGTTATATCCGCAGCACTGTGAGGTGGTTTTTTTTTGTTTTTTGAGAGAGGGAGAGGGATAGACAATGGGTTGCCAGGGCCTTGTGGCCACTGTGAATTAACTCCAGACTGAGGTTTTAAAATGGAGATCAGTGAGGAGAGGAGGCCATTTGGGTGTCTGCCATTTTGATGTCTGCCATTTTGGGAGTCAGCCATTTTGGGCCTGTGCCCTTCTGGTGTCCCGGATGTTCTCACTTCCTAGGGAACGTCATTTCCTGTGGTCAGATTCTAGAACTTCCCTGGGCATAATGGATGCCCTCAAGATGGCTGAATGTCGTGTAACAAGCCGTCTCAGGTTGGAGTGTGTCTTGATTAGCCAATTTTTTTAAATCCCCGTTTGGAAAGGCAATGTTGTTAGAGACAGATTCCCTTGGCAGTTGGCTTTCCGCTTTCAGCGGTGAGACTGTCGGCCCCATGGACGCCATTCCTAAGGCATTGTCTGTGGGTCACGAAACCCGCCATCTTGACAGAACTCCCGGGAGAAGTGAGGTATCCTGGGTGGTCGTTCAGATTTCTTTCTCTGCACTGGGGTTGATTATTATGCATGTGTATCTATTTAATAAAATACCTTAAAGTTCTTAGACTTACAGGTTTATTAAATTTAGTCGAGTGCTTGGTGAGCATATTGGAAGTATGTTTTGTAATATCCCCAGAACTGAGTTTTACTATTACTTTTTTTTTCTTTTTTTGAGAGAGAGAGAGGGAGAGAAAATGAGCAGCCAGGGCCTTGAAGCTGATGTGAATTAAGTCAAGATTGTGAGGTTTTAAAATGAAGCTCATTGAGGTGATGGCGCCATTTTGGGTGTCAGCCATTTTGGGTGTCAGCCATTTTGGGAGTCAGCCATTTTGGGAGTCAGCCATTTTGGGCATGTGCCCTTCTGGTGTCCCGGACGGATGTTCTCACTTCCCAGAGAACATCATTTCCTGTGGGTCAGATTCTAGAACTTACTGGGATGAATGGATACCCTCAGAATGGCATAATGTTGTACAACAAGCTGACTCAGGTTGGAGTGGTTTGACAAGCCAATTTTTTTTTAATCCCCTGTTTGAAAAGGCAATCCTGTTTGACACAGATTTCCTTGACAGTTGGCTTTCCACTTTCAGTACTGTGACAATTTCAACCCCACTGCCTCCATTCCTGAAACATTTTCTGTGGATCACAAGGCCGCCATCTTGACACAGAACTCCCTGGAAAGGTGAGGTATCTTTGTCAGCCATTTTGATTTCTTTTTTTTTAAAGATTTTACTTTTATTTGTTTGAGACAGAGCAAAAGAGTGAGAGGGGGAGTGAAAATGGGTACGCCAGGGCCTGTAGCCATTGTAAATGCACTCTTGCTGCATGCGTCCTCTTTGTGTATCTAGCTTATGTGGGACCTGGGCAATCTAAACTGGGTCTTTAGCCATTTTGGGCGCCAGCCATTTTGGGCGCCAGCCATTTTGGGCATGCCTCCTTCTGGTGTCCCGGATGTTCTCACATTCCCGAGAATGTCATTTCCTGTGGTCAGATTCTAGAACTTCCTGGGCACAATGGATGACCTCACAATGGCAGAATGTCCTATAACAAATTGTCTCAGGTTGGAGTAGTTTGATAAGTTAAATTTTTTAATCCCATGTTTGAAAAGAGACACAGATTCCCTAGACAGTTGGCTTTTCTCTTTTAGCGGTAAAACTGTCGACCCCAGGGACGCCATTCCTAAGGCGTTGTCTGTGCACCATGAAGCCGCCATCTTGACACAGAACGCCTGGGACATGTGGGTTACACTTGTAGGCCTAACAAGTAATTATGTGGCAGATTTAAGGTAATCTTCATAATTACATACAGTTGCTAATTTGTTAATCCAAATATTTATCAGTTTAGGAATTGCAGAGTATTTTCTTTCTTTTTTTTTTTTTAATTTTCAGCTATGTATTAGAGAGAATGGTGTGACAAGGCCTCCAGGCACTGCAAACTCCAGATGCATGTGCCAGCAAGTGCATCTGGCTTACATGGTTCTGCAGAATTTAACCTGGATCCTTGGACTTCAGAGGTAAGCACCTTAACCCATACGTCATCTCTGTAGCCCTGCATACCATTTTCTAATACCTAATCTTATTCTGTCGATGACTTTTATCGTTTATGTTCCCAGATATCCTTATTTGTCTTTGTCTTCTCTCAGTCCCATTTCCTTGTGCACTCCCCTCCCCCAAAACCCCACCTTGACTTTAACATGTCCCTGCATCATTTCACTTGCACCTTCCCTCCCCAGAAATCACTTTTAAAGTTTCTTTGCACACAGTCCCTATGTTCTTACCTCAACAGAAAGCCCCTTTTGACCTTCCCATATTCATGGTTCCCATCATTATGAACTTATATTTATTGAAATCTTCCCTGGAGTTTCCCATTTCCAGTCTCTTCCTTTTGCTTATCTCTTCCCAGAAATCCCTCTGTGACTATTCTATCTGCCTACCCCCCACTGGACTTCCCTACCCATGAAGCGCCATTTGACTTTGCATATTCCTGACCACTGTCTTTATACACTCCCTACCCCTGTTGACATGAACACTCCTCCCCAGAAATTGCCCTTTGACTTTCCCATCTTACATTTTCCAAAAATACCCCTTTGAAATTCCCATCTACCTGCCTCCCTTCCTTGTGCACTCACATTCCCAGAAAATCTTCTTTGACCTTATATTATAGCCTCGCTCCTAATTCCCCTTCCTCATCAGAATTTTTTGTGACTACAATATCCCTACCCCCTTGTACCCTTCACTCCCCTTTGAATTTCCCATCCCCCTTTGCCACTCATATGCCATCCCACCCCATAAAACCACCTTTGAATTTCTGGTCTTTCTTTGCTCAGTTCATTCTTATGCACTTCCCACTGCAGACATTCTGCTTTGACATTCCCATATCTATGCATCACTTCCTTACTAAATCCTATCCACACAAATCCCACTTTGACTTTCCCATCCTCCTGCCCCATTATTCTCTCTGTTTCCCCAGAAACCCAGGTTTGATATTCCCGCCAGCCCATTCTTTATGTACTTCCCTCTCATAAATCCATCCTTTTGTGATTTTTTTTGGACAAGTTTATTAATTGTAGACAATATCCCACGACATTTCCCTCCCTCCCCCTATTTTCCCCTTTGAAACTCTACTATATTTTCCCATCTTTCTGCCCACTGTCCTTATGTACTGTCTTCAAAAATTAATCTTTGACTCTCCCATCTCTCTGCTTGCCCTGTACGTAGGTGGTCCCCTCACCATATAAATCACATTCACTGTCTCAGCTCCATGCCTCACTTCTTACTCTTTATGCCCTCTTCTCCCTATAACTGCCCCTTTGATCTTTTCCTTTTCCCTCCTCCTAAGTCTTCCTTGACATTTCCATCTTGATACTTGTCCTTTGTACTACCCTACTCAGAAATACCACTTTGATGATATCTCCCTGCCTCCTGTCTTTATGTACCTCTCTCCCCATAAATCCCATTTAACTTTCCCTTATCTCTCCTCCCTTCTTCATTTACTCCATTCCCATAGGTAGATCCTAATTTCCCATTTTCTATCCTAATCCTTATGTGCCTCCTCCCTCAGAAATCTGCCTTTATCTTTCCCATCTCCCAGCCCCATGCTTATGCAATTATCTACTGAGAAATCTCCTGAACTTTCTCAATTACCTGCTTCAAGTCCTCATGAAATCCCCTCCCTCGATATATCCATTTAATGTTCCCATATCTCAGATCCTCATTCTCATGCACTCCCAAGCCATAAATTCTCCCTTTGACATTCCCATTTCCCACCTTTTCCCTGTTTTTATGCACTCCCATTCCCAAAATTCTATTTCAACTTTCCCAACACCTTTACCTGTCATAATATTCCTTTTCCAGGAATCCCTTTAAATTTCCCATTCCCCATGTCCCTTGGCCTTGCCTCCCCACAAAAGGAGCTTTGACTTTCCCATCTCCCTTCCCCAGCACACTGGTCCCCTAAAATCCCCCTGTGATTTCCCATTTCCTATGCCCCCCCATTATTCCTATGCCCAAGTACCCCTCTCTGAGTTACCTAACTCCTTTTGTCTCAGCGTTATGATCCTCCCACCAAACATTCACCATTGAGTTTCCCATTTCCCTGCCATGGTATTCGTGCACTCCCTTCTCTATAAATCACCATTTGTTTTTCCAAGTCCTGTTGAATTATTCATATCCTCTCTTTTTCTGATTGCAAATAAATAAAATTTTAAAAAGAAATCCCCCTTTGAATTACAATGTCCCTGTCCCTTTGCAAACATAGGACTACTCCTTCAAAAAAAAAAACACACCTTTGAACTTTCACATCTCCATGCAATGACATGTCCTTCCCTCTCCAGAAATCCCATGTTTCCTTTGCCATTTTCCTCCCCCCCCCCCCGTTTCTCCCTCCCTCCCCTTTGATTAGCCCATCGTCCTGGTCTTAACCTTATGTACGCCACTCTGTAGAATTTTTCCTGTGCCTTTGAGATGTTTCTGTGCCTTCTCCTTATACACTTTCCTGCTCAGAAATCCACATTCACCTTTCCCATCTCCCAGCCCCTAGTCATAATCCACAGGAAAACCACTTTGACTATCTGGTTTCAATGCCCTACTTATGCTGTCCCCTTCCCACAATTCCCCCCATTATTTTCCCATCCTCCTGCACCAATGTCCTTATACACTGTATTCCCAAGAAACTCTTTTTCACTTTCCAGCTCTCTGCCCAACTCCTTATGCACTCCCAAGAAATGCCTCTTTAATTTTCTGGACTCTTCCCCCAGGCCTTGTGTGCTCATACTCCCCATCTGTCTTCCTTTCATTTTCCAATATTCTTGCTCCCCATCTTAATATACTCCCATTCTCTAATCTCCCTTTCAACTGCTCATCTCTCTGACCCCTTAAATATACATTCCCCTTCTGAAAAGTCCCCCTTTGATTTTCCATCTCCCTGCCTTATACTGCCTCATTCTTTTGGACCTTCCCTCCCCAGAACTACCCCTTCTTGGGAGGAATTAATCAGGACTGGGCCAAAATGAAGGAATGGGAAAGATGTAACACCCTCTGCCTGCACCAGCAGAACCAGAATTATGAATCTGATCCAGTATCATTCACTCACCTCTCTCTCACCTCTGCCCAGGTGTGCCTACTACTTCCTGAACCAAGATCAATCAGCACTCTCTGGCTGACCTTGGCCTGAGCATAAAGCCCACCACAATAAGATCATAAGTAGAACCTTATGGCAGGTAAGGTCTCTTTTGGCTTCACTTTTTTTTTTCCTGAACTTCCATTCCCCAGCTCTGGTAAGAACCCCTCATCTTGGCAATACTGGGGTGAGATAGGGACCCATACTCGCACATAGGATCTCCACCTTCTTTTGCCTTTCACATGGCAGGGAGCACTCTTATTTTCTCGTATACTTCTTTTAATCTAGAAAAGTCTCCTTAAGCCTTACCCTATGGCCTGTGGATTAGATTTTTAAAATTTATAAGATAAGGATCTACGGATACCATAAATTTATTGTTTCCCCTCCATTGGCATAGGCGCCCCCAAACTGTTACTACTTTTTGAATTTTCTACCTTCCTCCTTTCATTAGGCACTCCCATCTTAAGAAATCCACTTTGGAGTTTCCCATCTGTCCACCACCTATCCTTAGGTACTCCTCTTCCTAGAAATCCCCCTTTAACTCCTGGTCTCTCAAACCTCAAAACTTAGGTGTTGATTTGAATTTTCTTCTCCCAATAAAGCATCTGTCCTAGTCACCTCCCTCACCAGAAATCACCATTTGATTTTCCTATCTCCCTGGTCCCTTCCATATCATTCTTCTCTCTCAAAACCCTATTTTGTCCTCTATCTCATTATGTCCTTTGCCCTTTACAAAATACAATATAACTTTCCCAACTCTTCCCTGTGTCCTTGTCCCTCAACCTCCAGAAACTCTCCTTTGACTATTTCACCTTCCTGTCCCTTCCCTTATGCACACCCCTCTTCAAAATTTCCCATTTGACATTCAGATGTTTTTTCCCTTCTTATGTACTTTCATTACCAGAAATTCCCCTTTAACTTTCATGTCTCTGCCCATAGTTCTTACATAAATCCCTTACCCCAAAATTACTTTTTTGACTTTCACATGTCTGCCTTCTCATTATTCCCCTTTCTCCCCAGAAATCAGAATTTGCATGTTCTATTTTTCTTTCCACTCTTCTTATGCTCTCTCCTCCCCAGAATTCTACCTTGACATTCCCACATCACTGCCTTAGTGTTTTGGCACTACTCTCTCTAGAAATTCCACTTTTACTACCCCATCTCATTGCCCCCTTCACAACTCCCTCCCTGTCATATCCCCTCCACCCTCAGTCTTTTATTTTTGATGTCTTTAATTGATATAGTAAGAAAGCAAAGCAAGTAGGAAAAAATACAAGAAATAGGACAATAATCATTTTTATTTCTCCTTATAGTATATTTAAAGACAAAGCTTTTAATATATGTTCAATAAAATTTCTGCATATATATGCAAAGCATCCAAAATGGTTTTAGTACAATTAAGTAATTTTTTGGTTCCTATTGCAAATTATATTTATCTATATGCCACATTTCTGCCTTGGATAATAAACACTGTATCTTAGAATTCATTCAGGTGCAAGCAATAGGCTATAATGGAAACAACAAGAAGTAAGCATACATATTTATTTAATATTAATGTATGGTAGGGAATTACCATGATTATGGAATGATACCTCATTTAAAAGCATGTTAATGAAAGACATAACAATAAAAGTACTAATTGCTAAATAATATAAAAGTTATTAATATTTAAAATGATAAAAATTAGCACATTTTTATTCATTGTTTCTGATATTTGAAGGAGTATAAGTTGACAATTTAGAAAACTAACTTGATAGTTTTCAGTATTGTAAATATGCCTAACATTTTCCACAAATATTAAAATTCTTAATTAATAATGTTTTTAAATATTCTGTGTACAAAACTCTAGACTTAGTATTCATGACACACAGATTTTTTTTCAGTGCCCATTATATATCTTTAATGATTTCCTAAAAATAAAAGACATAGCCAGGCGTGGTTGCGCACACCTTTAATCCCAGCACTAGGGAAGCAGATAAAGGAGGATTTTCTTGACTTCAAGGCCACCCTGAAACTACATAGAGAATTCCAGGTCATCCTGAGCTATAGTGAGACCCTATCTGGAAAAACAAAAAAAATTAAATACATAAAAATCAAGGGCAGATTTTCTACAATTGCAGTGCCTAGTTGTTGATTCACAATTTTTCAGTTACAGACCAGAGCAGTAATTACGTGGCAATAGATTTCTGTAGCATGTTTGATGTGCATTTCATCCGTCACTTTATTTTCCAAGAAATTTATAGTTCAATCGCTTACTTTGTTAATCCCAATTTTTTCAAATTTAAGAATTGCACAGCATTTTCAAGTACTCTACTCGTTCAATGACATTTCTTGTATGCTCACAAAAATTCTCATTTGACTGTTCCATCTCCTAGCCACCTTTCCTTGTGCCCTCCCTTCCCTAGAAACACTGTCTTGACTTTTCAGTCATCATGGTCTATTCCATATTCCCTGCCCAATCCAGAAATATTCTGGTGTCTTCCCAGAGTTCCTAAGAATTCACTTCTCCAGAGAGCCCTTTTTGTCTTTCCCATGTCCCTGCTCACCGTTCTTCTGTATTCATTCACAGGAATCGCCCTTTTACTTCCCCATTTCCAATAGCCCCCCTATCTAGCATACCTCAGCCCACAAATCCTCCTTTGATTATCAGTCTGCCTATCCCCTGTTTTCTTCCTTCTGCTGAAATTCCCATTTGATTTTTTTTTCCCCCAAGGTAGGGTCTCCCTCTAGCTCAGGCTAGCCTCGAACACAGGAGGATCTTCCTACCTCTGCCTCCCAAATGCTGGGATAAAAGGCATGTCCCACCATGCGCCACCACGCCCGGCTGATTATCAAGTTTTTTGTCTGAAAACCAAAAATGTGATTTGTTGTTAATTTAATTTTATTATTGTGACAGTTTTAATTGAGAATTTTAATATTTTAACACCTGTAATTTTATTGTCTTCCCTTTTTATTATTTTAAAAACATTTTTATTTATTTGAGAGGGGGAGAGAGAGAATGGGTGTGCCTCCAGCCACTGCAAATGAACTCCAGTTGCATGTGCCCCCTTGTGCATCTGGCTCACAAGGCTCATGGAGAGTCAAACTGGGATCCTTTGGCTTTTCAAGCAGACACTTTAACCGCTAAGGCCTATCTTCAGCCCTTCCCTTCTTACTCTGCTCTTTTGTCCCCTTTCCCAGTTAAAATAAAATAAGATGGAAAAGTGAGGAGATAATGCACACTTAGAAAACTATCACAAAAATAAGAATAATGCAAAGATCTGTCTTCCCCGTTCAAACTTGTATTTCTCCTTTGTCTGTATTATGCCCATGTCTACTATGAACCAAGCCTATGCCCATGTCTACTATGAACCAAGCCCATTGGAAATGCCACACAAATTTCTTCAGTTGGTTTCCACATCCTCTGTTTTGGATTTAGGCCATGAAGTCAATATGGTTCCCTGCACTGGTAAAAGTGTTGGAATCCCTGGTCAGCTTCTTAATGTTAACTCTTTGTACATAACAATGTTTATTTTGAAACATTCTATTGAATTAGAAGCAAAAAAAAACTGTGAGGGGAAAGAAGTAGTTAATATAGGTCTTACATTTTTCTGAGACCTAGTTTGACAGAATTGTTTCCTAAAATTTCCTTCTGCGCTTCAAGTTTATGCATTTTTTTCGGCAGTTTTATCTGATATGTTCACTTTGCCATTTAATGGAGGCAAATATTTCTAAACAAACGAATCGTAAATGTAATTTTGTTTTTATTTGAGTCTTCTATTTTAAGCTAACCTTTCATACATAACCATAGAATATTTTTAATGATGATCTGCCCAAACAATAGAGCTTTGTGATTATTTATTTAATATATTCTAATTAAAAGGTTAATGAGTTCCAAAAATGTGCCAGAAATGAATAACGAGGTAAAGGTCCATTATTGAGATGTAGGTTAATGCACAACCAACAAGCAGCTGGGCTGTGTATAATGGATGATACAGCTTTATGATTTATTTGTAGAAATAATGAGTATACTAGCACCAAAAAATTAGTACTTAACATTGCTAAGTTCATTTATTTCTAGATTGGACATGACATAGTTAAATTATATTTATGTTCCTACCCCCCTTTCATTTTTCAAGATAGGGTCTCTCACCAAACCAGGCTGTGCTGTAATTAGTCCTAGGCTGGCTGCAAATACAAGATTCTCCTACCTCAGCTTCACAAGTGCTAGGATTAAAGGTTCCATGCCCAGCTCTTTGTTATTTTTTACTTTTAAAATTACAAACACTTATGATTTAATCAATTATTGATACATATCTTAGATTTTAAAGGAAATAACACAGATTTGCATTTGGTACTTTTATGAACTTGGCATATTTTCCAATTATTTTTAATACTTTTTTCTTTATTCCTTTTTCTTTTTTTTTTCTTTTTTTTTGGTTTTGAGGTAGGGTCTCACTCTGGCCTCGGCTGACCTGGAATTAACTATGTAGTCTCAGGGTGGCCTTGAACTCACTGCGATCCTCCTACCTCAGCCTCCAGAGTGCTGGGATTAAAAGTGTGTGCCACTATGCCAGGCTTAAAACTTTTTAAAATACTCTATTTGCTTGCTCAGGAGAGAGGGAGAGAGAGAGAGAGAGAGAAGGGGTGCGCCAGGGCCTCTAGCCATACAAACAAACTCAAGGCACATGTGCCACCCTGTACATTTTGCTTAACTGGTTTCTCAGGAAGCAAACCTGGGTCCTTCAGCCTCACAGGCAAGTGCCTTTACCACTCAGCCATTATTATTATTGTAATATATGTTTTTATAAAATAATACAAATATACCACTTTGTTATTTCCCATCATTGTGAATTTAATGGATGACTTTTCAAGTGCATTCTTTCATATTTCCCTAGAACAAAATGCTGAGTCTTTTGTACTCCTGGGAGGTTTATTATGTTGTAGTGTGGTTTTGCTTTATTATTCCGCTTATATTTTTTACTGAATTAAAATTTCTCAAAGATAAATACTGGGTTTACTGTCTTAAAAATCTTTCTTTCAAAATGGTGAGATTTTCCTTGTTCGGAATTTTGAACTTAATTACATCATTTGTTTTATGTTTATCATTTATTATGATAACTGCAACTGGAAAGAGTTGGGTAGTGCTCTTTCATTTCCCATTTTACGGAATATTTTGAGAGCCAGCCACTAGTGTTATTTGTGGTTGAATATATGGAAGACTTTTGTGGTTAACCCATGTGATACTGGAGTTGGACATTTTTTACTTGGGACGACTTTTATTGTTGCCTCAGTTTCCTTTCTTGTTGTGGATATATTTAAATTACTGATCTTTTGGTGAGGTTTATGTTGGGAAGTGCATTGACATGTGTAAATCCATCTATTTCATTTAGTTAGATTTTCCAATTTAGTAGAAATCTTAATTTTTTTGGTTATGACCAAAAAATTTTCAGAATCTCATTAGTCTATGTACTACTTACTTTTCCTTCCCAAATTTTATTAATTTGGGTTTTCTCTCTGTTCAGGGTAGTTCGGCTAAGGATTTGTTGATTTTGTTTATCCTTTCAAAGAACTAATTCTCTATTTAATTTCTTTGTACCTTTTTTAAGGTGGGGTCTCACTCTGTAGCCAAGGCTGACCACAAAAGTCATTCTAGTTCCAGGCCTTCCCTCAAGCTCTTGGCAACTATTATATTCTACTTCTGCATCACGAGACCTGACATTAAAGGTATGTATCACCACACCCTGCTTTGTTTTTTTTTTTTTTTAATTCACATTTTTCTTTAGATTTCATTCATTTATGCCCTCAAAGTTACTTTTTAATGATTTGGGGATTGATGTAATCCATTTTCTAATATGCTAACATGCATCATTAACATCCTCATTTCAGATCTCTCAGGTTTCTTAATAGTAAGCATTTTCAAAGAACATTCATTGTACTGTTCTCATTTTTTTAAAGATTTAATTTATTTAGGGACAGAGAGAGGGATAGGGGGAATGGTTGCACTAGTGCCTCTAGCCATTGCAAACGAACTCCACATGCATGTGCTCCCTTGTGCCTCTGGCTTACATGGGACCTGGAGAATCTAACCGCGATCCTTTGTCTTTGCAGGCAAATGCAATCTCTCCAGCCCATCATTTTTATTTTTTTCTAACAATTTTGTGATATCTTTGATTTCTTCCTTAACCCATTCTGCATTTCATAGTGTATTCAACATGCATGAGGTTGTCTACTATTTATTTATTTATTTATTCATTCATTTTTAGAGGGAAAAAAATTGTGCACCATGGCCTCAGCTAATGAAATCTAGTTCCAGAGGCATGTGCAACCTGTGCTTGAATCACCTTGGTGCTTCTGGCTTACATGGTATCTAGAAAGTTCAAACATGGGTCCTTAGGCTTATGCAAGCATGCTCCTTAACCGCTGAGCCATCTCTCCAGCCTGAGTTGGTCTACGTTTTAAGTATCTCTTGTTGGTGTTTACCAGCAAACTCAATTGATTTTTTTTTGTTAGGGTGTCACTGTAGCCCAGGCTGATGTGGAACTCTAGTTCAGGCTGGTCTCAAACTCACAGTGATCCTTCTACCTCTGTTTCTGGAGTGCTGGAATTAAAGGCGTGAACCACCCAGGCAAGCTTCAATTTTTTTCAAGTATTCATTTTGAATTCTTCCCTTTTTTGACCATCAGTTTTTGATTGGCCATCAATCTCCTGGTACACTTGTACTTCAGGCATCTCATTTTTCACCAAAGATCATTTCTGGTTAGACTCCAGCGCTTTGGGGAGTAAAAGAAAATACACATAGTCAGACAACTATTGTAGGAGGTTTTTCTTGGTTGACAAGTCTTGTCTCCTTACTAGGGTTAAGAGGAAGTTTTTGTAGATAATAAATTCCATTGACAGTTTAATTTTTCCGTTCAGCCTTGAAAATGTCCCTGCTCCATTACTAATGGTTCATCTTCCTACAATCTTTGGAAAAGGCGAAATATTAAAATTGTTCTTCCTGGGTAGGTGATGTTTGTTTTTCTAAGTTATGTCTGCGTTAATATATATTTTTATATGACATGAATACATACATAAATTTTAAAATTTTAGGCCTGAGGATGTATATAAAGGGTACAGTCCTTTCTTGGAATTTGCTAGTCTTGGCTTCAAACCACCCTACTGCATGATAACCAAAGTGAAAAGACGGTTGGAGCTGGTAAATTTTCAGTAGCCATTTAGTATAATCTAAAACATTTAAACTTAGAATGTTTGCCCTACATGTTCAAAACCCTGTTTTATATACCTATCACCCTACTGTTGAAAAAAGAAAAAGAATAAGAAAAGTCGGATTTAACAGTTACAGTGGCTATTTTGAATTTACCATGTATTGGCTGGATATGTGCATCAGTCAGGCCAGTAGTAGAGGGCTTGCTCACTATCCACAATGCTATGAGGTCCATCCCTAGCACCTGCTTATATAAAAGGGAAAGTTTTTTTAAATCTGCCTTTATTTTTTCATTTTCTTTTTGAGTGACAACTTCTTTAATTGTACACAATATCCCATAGTACTTCCCTCCCTCCCCCTACTTTCCCCTTTGGAACTTTACTGTCTATCATATCTCCTCCCCCTCTCAGTCTCTCTTCAGTTTGATGTCATGATCTTTTCCTCCTATTATGATGGTCTTATGGAGGGCAAGGTTTTTAAAATGCTAACAGTTAACTTCACCAATGATATGTTTCATTTATGTTCTGGGGATGTTATCTTTACTTGTTGAGTGTTTGGCTAGAATGTCTAAGGTCCTGTTTTTGTGTGAATTAAAGGATAATGTATATGATTGGCAATAGATCTCTTAGCCAATCAGAAAGCTCTTGGTTACCCACCAAGGGTGCGTGCCACTATTGGAGTGGCGTGTACATCCTGAAAGAGTAGCTCCTGAGAAGCTTAGACCCCTGGTTGCTCAGTCCATTTTTGGCCACTCCCCCTCCCACCCCCAACCCCCAGCTCATATGGTGCTTTCCATGCTCTGTCTTGGCAGCCTATGGTCTCTTCAGCAATAGAGTATACCTTTTACCTCAGGCAGGTAATCAAGTACTTTGACAGAAAACTGTCTTGATTTGGGGACCTCATAGGACTCTCCAATCTTCAACAACTCAATGTGGTTAGCAACAAATTTTTCATCCCAGGCTTAAAAACACACATAAGAAAGAAAAATAGACTATAGTCCTGAAATGACCTTTTGCATTTCTTTTACATCTGATATTTGTCATTGAAGACAGTCAGTGTGATCATGTTCAGTGAGAGCTCTCTCATTCCTGATTTTCAGATGGCTACTTTCCCAGTGTATCAGAGACAGAGATAGGAGGGACTCAAGAAAATTTCAAATTATCCATCTTCAAATACCATCATTTTAGGAGCTAGAGCTCTCGGGGTGTGAATTTAATGTCGACACATTCACACCATACCAGCTACTCTCTACCAGGCAGATTCAGACATTGTCCTTGAGAGGAGGGAAAAACCAAATTACCACTTTTTTTTGGCGGGGGGCAAAGGAGCATAAGTCAAGGTTCTCTACATTTTATCGAGCAACAAATCCATTAACCTAGTATTGGAAGAAATGCTCCTTAGAATCTATGTTGGTTGAATAGCCTAGCTGTTTTTTGAGGCATCTCAGACAACATTGGTCAAACTGGATGTAGCCCATCATGACCAGAAAAGGGTAGAAGTTTACACACACACCTCTAGTATTAACTGGCATAAGTGGGGATAATGTTTGGGTCTGGGTATAGCTGTGTGGCCATTGTCTAATATCTCTAGTATTGTCAGAGTTGCCTTTTCCTAGCTCTTTGTTTTTGTTTTTTTTAAGGAAAGTAGGCAGTGTAGAGGACATTTTTTCTTTCTGTAATTCTTTCTTTCTTTCTTTTTTGGATGGGAGACTTTACACATTGATAGCATATTTACTAGTTTCTGAGACTATAGGTATGAGTTTTTGAGGGTAAAATTAAATTTAAAATAAAAATTTCAAAACCACATTTATATTGTTTTGAGACTTGATATTTCTATTTCCTTATTTCTGCCTTTCAGTCTTTTAATGTTTGTGTTTTTTATATATGATCAAGGTATGTAACAAGAACTAAGAAATGTATGTCTAATCCATATTTTCAGAAATGAAAATTAAATATTTTAGACCATGATCTTTACAATCACTAGATTTATGCTTTACTATCATTTGCTTAATTTCCTAATTGCTTCAAGTTCCCCTTCAATGTTTGCTTTAGCTTATTTCATTGACAACATGTTGCAGGTGTGAATTACTTATAGCATTTATGTTACTGAATAGGAATCTAGTGGAAAACAGATAATTACATATTCAATACATAATAGCAGGTAGATTGGAATTATTTAGATTTTATGTTTTTAAGTTTTTACCATTTAGATATAATAGATAATTAGATTTCATTATGGCAATCTTTCATACAGTTCCTCTCCACCCTTTTCTCTCCTCCCCTTTGAAGTTCACTCCCATATTGCCCTTGAACTTTGCTGTGTAGGGTTATCCTCCTTCCTTTCTTCTTATTGCTTCCTGTCTCATGTTCTCCTATTGAGCTTTTTAGCCTATTTCATCTCTCGCTTCTTATTTACAAAAGCAGAAACACTCAAAGTTAGGCTCTGCATGTGACATAAAACATATGATTTTTATATTTCTCTGATTGGGTTACCCCTAAGTATAATCTTTTGTAGTTATACACAAGTAATTTTGGAAGTGTCTATGAAAAACTGATAATGAAAATTGAATGCCTAAATTGCCATCTGGAAATAGGAACATATTTTGGATGAAAATATAAATGATGAAACTGCATATTGTTAAATACATTAAATATTGCAAGTAAAAGTTACATAATGAAAATATTTTCTTAAATATTATCTTAAATATTTTTACATTGCTTAGTGACATCCTATTTGTGTCACCAATTCCATACATTCTTATTTGCTGTACTCATTAAGTCTCAGTTATAGAACTTCTAATCTTTCTAGATACTGCTTTATAAAGTAGAAACATATTTGCAATTCAGTGAAAGATATACAAAAATTTTACGGGTTCCAAAGAAGTAAGAAATGATCAAGAAATCAGCAGGTTTTGCAAATGACACTCTGGGTACCATATAGAACAAATACAAATAAAGGTGCTAAAAGTCTATAGTATATGTGTAATACATTAAATGGCATAAAGGTCAATTAGTACCAGAAAAAAAAATCAATAGAATCAGTTATTGAAATAAGGTAAAAGTGATGAGGGTCATTATACATTATTTACACATACAAAGTGGTCAGAAATAATTGATTAATAAAAAAACTCACACTCACCTACTAGTGTTCAGAAAAATGTACTTGATTATATAATTTTAATACTTTTCCTTTCTAGTATAAAATGATTACACACTGTATTAGATCATGCATTAGGTCAATCTTCAGCAGCAGCAAAACTGTTCTTTCAGGCACACAACACCTCTATCATGCCCTGAAAAATGATACTAGCATTACATATTCTTAAAGAATACAAGCTCCTCTCACTTCTCCTGTTATACATGTGTTACATTTTTCTTTATGATATTTTTCTACTTTGGTCTCTCTTATAAGTATGCACTCAATTTTCACTTGTCCAATACAGTATCTCTGATGTCTTTTCTGCATTATACTCCCCATTCATGGTATTATCAGGTTGAAAGAGTTTCATTGTCTCGTGTTTTTGAGATCAAATCCTACATGGGAAATCTGTGTGCTTTGGATGACGCAGTTCAACTTGAATTTCATGAGGAGTTGTCTCCTTAACATTTTATTTACTGATTCTCACATTGTGATCACAAAACAAGAAGCATGAACTCCTACCTGATAGTATGCACATTCTCAGGTCACACATCAAAATCACTGAATCACAGATTTGAGTTTCTGGTGTCATTCTGATGCACTCTTAGATAGGGAAACATTTTTCTCATTCTGTGTGCTATATTTCATAGCAAATTCCATACCTTTATTTATTTTTTTTGTTTATATTTTATTTATTTGAGAGCAACAGACACCGAGAGAAAGAAGCAGATGGATAGAGAATGGCTGCACCAGGGCCTCTAGCCACCGCAAATGAACTCCAGATGCATGCGCCACCTTTTGCATCTAGCTTTTGTGGATCCTGGGGAATCTAGCCTGGAACTGGGCTCCTTAGGCTTCACAGGCAAGCACTTAACCGCTAAGCCATCTCTCCAGGCTCAAATTACATACCTTCTACACTGTAGAATTTACCATATTGTACTTTTTTTTTTTGAAGTAAGGTTTCACTCTAACCCATACCAACCTTGAACTCATTTTGTAGTCCCAGGCTGGCCTGCAACTCACAGTGGTCCTCCTATCTCTGCATCCTAAGTGTTGTGATTAATGGTGAAGCCCCCACCCCTAACCTGCTACAGTATTTTATAATTTTTTTTTTTTGTCTCAGAGTGGCCCTGAACTCCTGATCCTCCCACCTCTGCCTCCTCTGCTGGGATTAAAGGAATGAGCCCCCACGCCTGGCTAAAAATTGTTTGCTTAAAATAATTCTCTCTTCCTTTCATATCTGATGTTTGTGGCAAAAGTTGACCAATGTTCATGTGCTCCACCAACTTTGAGAAATATAAACAAGTCTATCTAAGGTCAATTTAATCTTGATGCACATTTTCCTTACAGGTCACAAGAAAGAGCATGGGCATGAATCTGAATCACTTCTGCTCAGAATACTTGAAGAGCTCTGCTGCAGCCTCCTTCACATTCCAAGATGTAGTGATGGTGATTCAGAGCACCTCAAACCAAAGTTAGAAAATCACAATTGATTCGTGGATTTCACCTGTTCTGCAAAGAATTGCTGATTCATGGTTTCATCGTAGTGCTGCTTCCGGTAATCCTCTGACACTGATAAGGTCCAGGAACCTGCCTTCCTGTACTTAAAATAATCTCAAAATTATTTTCTTTGGCACTCAAAATTTCCCTAGGATGCAAACAAAGGAGGAATGGAAGACAGGGGAAGCTGCTGTAATAATAGGAAAAGCAGGGCAGGTCTGCATTTAGTGATATGTTCTTTAGACTCAGTAATAGTATTAAATTGAAATTTTCATGCTTATTATGATCTGATCAATAAAGTGTAATACATAAGATCAAATTAAAACTCCATGAGATAAAACTGGTTCCCAGAACCATCTCATTTGAAATACCATTTTCTATAGAACATTGGCATAATTGGCATGAAATTTTCTCTATAATATTCCTGGGAGGGAATTTGTTCTGGAATTGGTTTATGATATGAAAAAGTGATATGACTATGTGGACCCTTAACATCCTTTAAAAACATATGTTAATGCCTCTATGTAAGATTCCCTTATGTAATTGATGACAATGAATGTAGATTATCCGCAGATGTCATGCAAGACATGAAAATCTTGCCTATTGACACACAGTTGATTCCCTTAGAAAGACTTAAATTTCATTATGGGATGTGCATAACAAATGTGAACATTCATTGGCACTTAGGAAGTAGGGCTCATGCAAAAAGAAAATCAACCTGGAAAATTGCTAACCAGGGATTGAAAATTCTTTGAATAGGCACTTCAGGCTCTCAGACAGCAGGGTTGGTAGATGAACCAGTGTCCAGGAATTGTAAATATGGTGCCCAACATAAGTTGTTTTATTTTCATGTCATACTTCAGCTTCTCTATTGGTTAGTTGAACACACACAGAATTACATAAACAAGGGACCAGCTCTATGGGTGATCTTAGCATGACAGGGATAGTTGAAGTGTACTAGATGTCACGGTTGATCTGTTACTGTTACTTCCAATGTTGTACAAATGCCTGGCTCCAAACCATGCACTTCTCCTGGAGCCTTTTTTTTTGGGGGGGGGGTATTTTCAAGACAGGGCCTCATTGTAGACTATCTTTCCAAATATGTAAAGTCATATAAACTTTGGTGAGAACTACATACACATTAGGACATAATATGTATCAAGGTGCCAGTTCATGAAAACCTAAAAACATGTAGACTTAAAGAGGCATACTGAATATGTTTACAGAGTATACACATGGGGTAAATTTTAAAGGTGCAATACAACATTCCGGATATATAATTCTTCCTCAGCATGCAGTCTTGTACAATTACAGAACCTCATCTGATTGCAGTTCCCTGTGTCTGATAGGCTAGTTCACATGGGATATCTCAAGGGGAATCTCCCTTCATACTGTGCTATCATCAGTGATCCTTTGGCTCTCCTTTTTTTTTACTAGTACACAGACAAGATAATCAAGTCACATTTTAGTTGCTTTCATATGTTCTTAGCCTTCATGGATATACCTGGTTCATTGTGCCCCACCTAGAACGCTTAACACGTCCTCTTTCAGGTTCATCATAAAATGACTTGACATTGTGGAGACTAGGCCAGTTAAGTCTTGCCAAGGTGTTCTCTGTCATGGTAACTCCTGGTATGCCTATCGCTCTCGGTTCACTGGATTGATAGTTCTATCCCCAAAGAAGACAACCTTCTATAGACTTCTTTCTCACTGTTTCCAGCACCTCAATTCTTTCCTTCTGCAAGACTTCTATGGAGGGATTATTATATATGGTTGTGATGCTCAAAGAATTTCTTCAGAATGGTCTGACAGTGTCATATCTAGAACCTCACACCCCACAGGGCCCAACTATTCCATAGAGTATGTAGTCTTTCCTAGGTTCCATATAAGCCATTGATAAGCATAGTCTGGGCCCTACTCCAATAGTATGGTTTTTCCACAGTCATTCCAAAGCTCTTCCATCCAAATCATATATTTCAATCAGCCAGCAGTCACAGCTTTCATCACACCTCTACCTCTATGAGACTAGGATCCTGGGTGTGGTCTGTTTGCAGTAGTTCTTTATGACATTGGCAGGAGAGATAATTTCATTGATATACTCTGTCTTGACCTAGACAAGAGAAACATTGTAACATATGTTTCAATGTTGGCCTGAGCTTGCTTTCAGAAGTGACAGGGAAATCTTGGATTGTTCCTCTCCTGAAATTTTTTTGGGAATGTAGTTTATTTTCCCCTGATCTTAGTAAAAATCACTTCATATCATTCTTCTTAACCCAAGGTCTTCACTGTGTTTTCTTAGGGGCCACAGCCTTATCCTCTTAGTCAGATTCGTCTCTACTTTCTGGGTATGCAATCACTGCCTGGGACAGAATTCATAGGCTTGTTGGCAGAACATATGCCAGTTCACAATTTGAGGCACCTAGCTAAAGAGCACTTTCTTCCCTTGGGCTCATACCAGTCTTTGGCTTTTGCAGAGCATGCAGAAAACTTGTTACTGCACATAAACTGTGCACTGGATGATAGAAAATTGGGAGAATTTGCAAAAGTGACAAACATATTTGACTACCATAGGCTCCAGCCAGGTGGATGCAGATGTTGACTACAAACTAATAAAACACTGAATATATTGGGGGCTTTCTATTCAAACTACCACATTCCGCCACTGGCCCCCGATAGATTCATAACCATCACACATTGTAAATTGTATTCAGTCCAATTTCAACGGTCCTCATGGTCTTGACCAACTTAAGAGAGTGAGTCCTATAAAATCAAACAAGTTAAATACTTTCAACATATAAAGGCACAGAGTAAACATTTTCAACTGGTATAGGGCATACCAAGGAGATTAGAACAATGCAAACCCAACCACCATCAAGCAATCATCAAACTTCTGCATTTCAAGTCCAGTACAACCAAAGACTGACAGTCTCCAGATTTTCCAGTTCCACCCCTAGAGCTGGGCAGAATAGTCAGCGAAAACTTCCATTCCAGGCCAACACTGCCCTACATGGTAACCCTTGCACAGTCCTGGTTATCCATAATATTTTCGCGTCTCCATACAAACCACAATCCATCTTCCAAAAGCTCTTGAAGCCTATTCCTGAGGGTCATCGCACCCTACCTTATGTCGCATCTCAGCAACAGCTCCTGAATCCGCGTGCAATTCATGACCACTCCACGCATTTTTCATGCTTCCAAAATTAATACCAGGTGTGGAAGACACAGCCATATTCTTAATTCAGGGACAAAATAAATAATAACCTTGAAAAGCAGTTTCCTTCTCCTTTCAACTCATTCCCAAAAGAGTCTGCATTTCTAAGTCTTTCTTCAGGCATTTTCTCCATTGTTTTAATGTAAAGCAGTCAGGCCATCTTCCCTAAAATTGCTAATGTGTTTCACAGTAGCAGCTTCAGCAACCTAAAACCAGTCTCAGTGCCTATTATTTTAACTTGCTTGAGGTTTTCCAATTTAAAATCTTAAGCTTTTACCTAAGCACATCAGTCCCTAACAAATGCAACCATGATCAAACTCTCTGGGCCTGGGCAGCAGAACGCAACTATCCCTTATGCCAGTAGCCTAGTTCCAAAAAAAGTCCTCTGTAGTCTTTCCTTCCCCTTAGAATTGTGGTGGAACTGTGTTTGGTGCATAAAGATTGATGATTGTGATATAGTCTTGTTTGATTGTTCCCTTGATGAGTAACAACTGGCCTTCTTTGTCTGGTTTTGAAGTCTATTTTATCCTTTATAAGTATAGCTATACCTGCTTTTTTTTTTTTATTTCTGTTTCTTGAAATATTATTTTCCAACCTTTCACCCTGAGGAGGTGTCTGTCTTTAGTGGTGAAGTGGGTTTCTTGAAGACAGCAGATTGAGGGGTCTAATTTTCTGGTCCACCCTGTTAGCTCATGTTTCTTAATGTGTGAATTAAGGCCATTAATATTTAGGGTAATAACTGTGAAGTTTTATTTGATACCTGTGGTACTGTTTATGTGGTTTGGTGTCTTCTTGGTCTTTGCCGTTTTTGTGCCTTCTCCTAGCTTGCTTATTGTGATTTACTTCTCCCGGGCCCTTGAGGCTGGTTATGTGATTCTTCTGTGTGTAGAATTTCCTGAAGTACTCTGTAGGTTTGACTTTGTGTTCATTTAGTTGTAGAGCTGAATTGTATTGTGGAATGTTTTTCTTTCACCATCTATTATGAGGGATACTTTCGCTGGGTGGAGTAGTTTGGGTTGGAAGCCATAAGTTTGCAGTGTTCCATTCCAGGCTCTTCTGGCTTTTAGGGTTTCCATTGAGAAGTCTGAAGTAATTCTGGTGGGGTTTCCTTTATAGGTAATGTGTTGTTTCTCCCTAAATGCTTTTAGGACTTTCTCTTTGTGCTTGATGTGTAGAGTCTTAATGATAATGTGTCTTGGAGAATTTCTCCTTTGGTCCAGTCTGTTTGGAGTTCTGCCAGCTTCTTGTGTCTTGATGGGACTTTCTTTTCAGAGTGTGGGAAAGTTTTCTTTGATAATTTTGTCAATTGGTTTCCATGCTTTGGGTCTGTAATTTTTCAAATTCCGGTCTTCCTATTACTTGAATGTTGGGCTGCTTAAGCATATCCCACATTTCCTTCATGTTCTGTTCACAGAAATTTTTGAAATTATTGAAATACTTGGACTCACAAACTGTTTCTTTTATTTTGTCTTCCTGTTGTCTTCCTGTTATGAGTTTGTATCCTCCACTTGGCTTACTGTCCTTGAGACCTTCTATAGAGTTTGGGGCTTGTTTAATTTGGTGTGTATTTTATACTGCTTTTTTATGTATAGTTTCCATCCCTCTGTCAAGTTCCCTTTTCACATCAATTTCTGATTCTCTTAATGCTTCTTGGACTTATGTCTCCTTTGAGCATTGAATATTCTTCAACATAAAAGTCATCACAATAAGTGTAATCTGCTGTCACCTAACCTCAGTAAAATTAAACTCATACTTTTCCTGTTGACCTAGATCTCGTGTCCAGTGCCTATCCAGCAGTAAATCTCTGAGTCTGCAAATGACGTTAATCTCATTTGCCTGAAATAACTGCCAGTATTATACAATTTTCAGTAGTGATCCCATTGGCTATGCCATAACAATTGGAAATGGCTGGGCATGTCCTGGATTTCCCTGTGTCCCACAGTTATGCACAATCCTATCAGTAATAGTTGTAGATTTCCGTCAACTATCAGTCACAGCTTAGATCACAGTTCTCTTGAGTATTGGATCCTGGGTGGGGTGTTTATAGTACACATGTGAATTTATTCATCCATTGATAAAATTTGGCAGGAGACTCATTTTGTCATTGAACACATAGAATGGAACGGATTACCTTTTGCTATTTCCTCCTTTAAAATGAGGGCACTTACTGTGCAATGTCTCATTTTCCTTTCCACGGTTGTTGTGAACACAGCTATCTCTGAGTGGGTACTCCATTGGGGTATATATATATATATATATATATATATATATATATATATATATATATTTTTTTTTTTTTTCAAGCAAAGGGAAACAAGTGGATAAGTCGCTTCCTCATAATGCAAAATCGAACCACTTCAAAATAGGTGCCCTGCTGGAATGGATTTCCAAACCAGGCACAATTATGGCGGAAGGGGTATTTATTGAAGCTTTTAAATCCAGGGGAAGTTCCATAATGGCAGAAAAAGCTGGCCCCACTTTCATGGGTCCAAGCTGATAGAGGCCAGAAGCCAAAATCCACATAGCACATTTCAGGAACTCCAGGTAGAACTAGGCACCCACAACCATTCCTTAAGATCCATAGTGACACCTCTTCTATCCAGGCTGCCGACACAAACTACACAATAAAAAACATATATTAGGGGCTATTTATTCAAACTACCACAAAGGGGAAGTGGAACCCCCACTCCTAGGTTCCATATAAACGATTGAAGGGACCAATCCAGGAAATTGTAGAAATACACCCTTCTCCCTTTTGAGGCAAATAATCTCTGGAGCCAAATCATAAAGTTTAAGCTAAGACTCAAGCCAGGTAGCAAATAGAGACACCCATGTAAAGACAGACATTATCCCCATTTGGGACATCCCTATTGACACACTAGTTTGGAATGGAGGGTACCAAGTCTGGAGTCCTGTGGATTCTCATACCTAGTGTTTCCTGGTGCCTACACTTAGTTTCAACATGGAAAACTTGGTTGTTTGTGTTCCAGATATCTTTCCCATGGGGAACCATATAATGATTTACGTAGACATATCTTTGCAAAAAAGTATGTGTCATAGGATGTGGGGCAAAGGAACACAGGGATAAGTCACTTGCTCATAATTTAAACATTTCCGGTTTCTATGAACTACAGAAAGGAAGTGGGTATGCGTGTTGACAAGAGCTGTAACTTACCTGCACTTGTTATGCACCACTAAGTAGTGCCACTAGGTGTGTACACCATTGCGGAGATTATTTCAGTAAGCTGGAGATGGTATTCAGTCGACTTCTTATCCTAGAATATTTTGCGAAAGAGAGTTCATCTCAGAGACAGTGTAGGCCACTGTTCCCTGATCTGAGCAGAAATCTCAGACAATAGTACCTGTGAACCAAGATCTCATGTCCACCCCCCCACATTGGGGCTGGGGAGAGGGCTTAGCAGTTAAGGCCTTTGCCTGGAAAGCCAAAGGATCCCGGTTCAGCTCTGCAGGACCCAGGAAAGCCAGGTGCACATTGGGGGCACATGCATCTGGTTTTCCTTTACTGTATCTGGAGGCCCTGGCATGCCCATTCTCTCTCCCTCCCTCTTTCTCTCTCAAATACATAAAATTAAAAGATATACACCTCCTCTAGAAAGTAGTCAGTGACTTTACCTGGGGCATGCAGGCTGTACTTTACAGTAACCATACCTTTGACTGTGGCGTAAAAACTGAAGGAGGTGAGGCGTGTCTATACTTGTGCGCATGTGCTGAATACCTGAGATGGCATGTACTATCTCTTTTGTAGAACATTGCAAGTTCTTATGTTGGGGCATATAACTAAACAAAGAAGACACCTCTTTGGCCATGCCTCTGGTTAGTGCAGGAGGAACCTGCAACTGCGGTGTGAGGGCAAGAGTTGCTGCTTGAGGGTATGGGTGGACTGGTAGGCTCTCCGAGAGTGCAGAAATCAGTGAATTCCCTACTTTTCTCCTCCATGCCCTCCCACTGAACCCCAATGAACTCTATAAAGGTCTTGCCTTTCCTTCCACAGGAGGTGAGGTATGGCTAGGCAGATGCCATCTTGACGAGAAGTCCTGTCCAGGGCTTCCCCCTCCCCACCTTGTAGCAGACAGCTTCAGGTTCACAGGACCAAACACAGACAAAAGAAAAACAAGCCAAAAACCACACTGACCAGCACACTTCAGGAACTCCACCTAGGCACACTTTGCATATCTTTACATTGAAGTCTCAAACCCACCATCACACCTTTACATCCGCCCAATAACACTGCCTCAAGCAAGGTGGTGGCAGATCTAAATTACAGTGTAATAAAACACTGAATGTATTGAAGCTCGTCTATTCAAACTACCACACCCGGTATATATATCAAATTCCAAGGCTGAATCTTTTGGGGGCATGGGCCACACTACAATCACTTGGGTGGATATTGCTCTGCAAAAACAAAAAAAAATGTATGTTCGGGAGCAAAAGAATGAAGTGAGTAGGTCGCTTGCTCTTCATGCAAGCAATTCTGTTTCCGTGAGATGTAGGAAGAACATGTTCACAACAAAGCTGCAAAGGAAAACGAGACACTGTAAAATAGGTGCCCTCATGACTTAAAGGGGAAACAGCATATCTATCACCCTGGCACAGTCTGTCAGGTTTTCCATGGAAGCATCACAGGGCTCCAGAAGGCTTGGGTCACTCTGATAAGTTGGTAGGAGTGTGGGGGCAAGGTTGCAGGCAGGCTAGGACACAACCTGACCAGCAAGTGGGTCTGTGAAGACCTGCGGATTTCAGATAGGCTAGGGCCGGAAGGGTGTGCCTGTGGATCTCTGCGTGATAACAGGAAAGCTTAGAGCTAAGATGCTAGCCTGCTAGCTTGACTCCACTGGCCTGTGGTTAGTACAGTAGAGATCTCTGGCTGGGACTTTGGCTAGAATGGCTACTTGAGGGGATTGGGAAACTGGTGGGCTGCCTGAGAGGGCGGGAATCAGTTGATTCCCTATTTTGCTCGTCCACACCCTCCCACTGGGAGCATCTAGAGCCAGCAAACCCCTAAAAAATACATTGAACTGGGCTGGACAGATGGCTTAGTGGTTAAGGCACACATCTGTGAAGCCTAAGGACCCCAGTTAGATTCCCCAGATCCCACGTAAGCAGATGCACAATTGGGCGCACATGTCTGGAGTTCATTTGCAGTGGCTATTGTCCCTGGCATGCCCATTCTCCTTCTCCCTCTCTTTCACTCTCCCTGTCTCAAATAAATATTTTTTTTAAGTCCCTTGAACCTAAGGGTTTTGCCTTCACTTAACCTTGAGATGAGGTGGACACCATCTTGACCTTACGTCTGGAAGCATCACTCTTGCTTATCTCGCCAACTCTTTCTCTGTGGTTTATGCAGTGCAGTACCTCATCCCTGGGGTGGGTCGGTGGACACCATCTTGAC
>PVKW010020810.1:0-36665 GCA_004027895.1 Orientallactaga bullata
ACTTCAATTTTTTATTATTAATTTTGATTTTAAAATATTTGGGGGGGGGCTGGGGAAATGGTTTAGTGCTTAAGGCGTTTGCCTGGGAAGCCTAAGGACCCCAGTTTGATTCTCCAGGACCCACATAAGCCAGATGCACAAGGGGGTGCATGTGTCTGGAGTTCGTTTGCAGTGCTGGAGCACCCATTCTCTTTTTCTCTCTGCTTCTTTCTCTCTCTCTCCAGTAAATAAATAAATTAAATATTTTAAAATATATATATTTAAATTTTTTGGCAGACCAACTTAAAGTGTGAATATGTATGAATGTGAATATTTTGTTGATATATTAAAAGGTCTTAGGACCCTGGTTTGATTCCCCAGTACCAACGAAAAGCCAGATGCACAAGGTGGCACATGCATCTGGAGTTAGTTTGCAGGTGTGCCCATTCTCTCTCTCTCTCTAGCTGTCTCTCTCTCCCTCTTAAATAAAAAAAGAGGGCTGGAGAGATGGCTTAGCGGTTAAGGCGCTTGCCTCCTAAGCCTAAGAACGCCGGTTCCAATCTCAAGGTCCCACGTTTAGCCAGATGCAAAGTGATGCAAGGGTGCAATGCTGCACTTGACCACAAGGGACCGCATACATCTGGATTTCGTTCACAGCAGCTGAGAGACTGCTGGCGCGCCCATTCTCTATCTGTCTCCCTCTCTCTCTGTCTGTCTCTCTCTAAAAAAAAATAAAAAAATATTTAAAAAAAGAAAAATCTATTAGTAATAAGTAAATAAATAAAGCCAGGTGTTGCAGTCAGGTTCGCATTGCTGGCAGAAAACACTTGACCAAGAGCAGCTTGTGGGCAAAAAAGGGTTTATTTTGGCTTACAGGCTTGAGGGCAAGGTCCATGATGGGAGGGGAAACAATGGCATGAGCAGAGGGTGGACATCACTTCCTGGCCAACATCAGATGGATAACAACAGCAGAAGAGTGTGCCAAACACTGCCAAGAAGAAGCTGACTATAACGCCCATAAGCCCACCCCCAACAATACACTGCTGCCAGGAAGCTTTAATTACCAAATTGCCATCAGCTGGGGACCTAGCATTCATAACACTGAAGTTTATTCATAACACTGACTCTAACCACCACACTAAGCATGGTGGTGTATGCCTTTAATCCCAGCTGTTGGGAGGCTGAGGTAGGAGGATTGCTGTGAGTTTGAAGTCAGCCTGAGGCTAAAGAGTGAAGTCCATGCCGGGCGTAGTGGTGCACACCTTTAATCCCAGCATTCGTGAGGCAGAGGTTGGAGGATCACCGTAAGTTCAAGGCTGCCCTGAGACTACATAGTGAATTCCATATGTTCACTTATTCAACTGACCACTACTGATGTAAAATCACGTGTAGATTTATTCTTTCTTTCTTTCTTTCTTAGAGACAGAGGGAAAGAGAGAATGAGAATGGGTGTGCCAGGGTCTCTAGGCACTGCAAACGAACTCCAGACGCTCGCACCACCATGTGCATCTGGCTTACATGGGAGCTGGAGAATCAAACCAGGGTTCTTAGGCTTCGCAGGCATGCGCCTTAACCACTAAGCCATCTCTCCAGCCTCTTTTTTGTTTTGTTTTTAATTTTTTAATTTATTTTTTTGCAAGTAGAGAGAGAGAGATCTAGAGAAGTGAGACAGAGAGAGAATGGGCACACCAGGGCCTCTAGCCACTGCAAGCAAATACCAGATGCATGTGCCCCTTGTGCATCTGACTTACATGGGTTCTGGGGAATCAAACCTGGATGCTTTGGCTTCACAGGCGTATGCCTTAACCACTAAGCCATTTCTCCAGCCCCCCTTTTTTGTTTTTTTGAGGTAGGGTTTCGCTATAGCCCAGGCTGACCTAGAATTCACTATGTAGTCTCAGGGTGGCCTTGAACTCACAGCAATCCTCCTACCTTTGCCTCTCAAATTCTGGGATTAAAGGTGTGAACCACCACGCAAGGCCTCTAGTTACTGCAAATGAACTGCAGATGCATGTGCCCCTTGTGCATCTGTCTTACGTGGGTCCTGGGGAATTGAACCTGGTTCCTTTGACTTCGTAGGCAACCGCCTTAACTGCTAAGCCATCCCACTAGCTCCAAGGCTCTTATTTTTAAGAGAGAGAGAGAATTGGCATTCCAGGGCCTCCAGCCACTGCAATTGAACTCCAGATGCATGCACCACCTTGTGTGCATGTGCAACCTTACATGCATGCGTGACCTTAGATCACCTCGTGCATCTGGCTTATGTGGGTCCTGGGGAACCAAACCTGAGACCTTTGGCTTTGAGAGGTAGGAGGATCTTTGTGAGTTCAAGGCCTGGGCATGGTGGTGTACACCTTTAATCCCAGCACTAGGGAGGCCGAAGTAGGAGGACTGCCATGAGTTGGAGACGAGCCTGACTACATAGTGAATACCACCAGGTCAACCTGGGCTAGAGTGAGACCCTGCCTTGCAAAAAAAAAAAAAGAAACGAAACATTTTCTTCTTTCCTTCAACTCCCTATGTTCTGTCTTTAGGTGAGACATTTCCCTAGCTATCATGCCCATGCTTACTTCAACACTACCTAAAATCCCTCAGGTAAATGAATATTTATTTGATGAATCAGTTTTCTTCTGTCTAGAGCATTTTTCCATACTTATGGATCAATACAATTTGAACCTTTAGAAATTTGTACTCTAGGTAGACACAAATGGATACCCAAATGTTATATTCGGAGACTCATTAATTTCTATTCTATTGCGCCTAAATTTGGACACATACAATGAATGAAAACGTACAAACCATTGAGATGTCTCCTGTCTGTGGCCTGTTTAGCAGATCTTGCCCAGAATGTCCGTTTATCCATCTTAAGTTCAGCCTGCTCTCAGCCTTTCCACTCTTACTGAACTCCTTTTGTGCAACTGTCTGTTCTTCACTTTACCAGCAGTAAACGAACACTGTGTGCCATCATTTGTAGACAGGGGCCACCATGTTGCTATGACGTTTTCCAAGGCCATGTGCCACCCCTAGCAGAGATTCAGCAGGTGCACTGACGGCCGGCCCTGAGGTGTGGTGGAGACACAGGGCCTGGAATGACCCCGCAGGCTCACTTCTGAGCACTCAGCTGCATGCTCAAAGGCGCCGAACGCCTTCCTTTTTAATGGAAGGGGTCTCTGGGATTAATAAACATCTAATCTTGAGGGTCTGAGAAACTCACAATTTTTTTACAACTGTGCCAACATATCCAGATTTCCAGCTGTTAGCATAAACTGCTGAGCATCTATCTAATTAGTTAATCGGGGTAGCTAGGATTACAGTCGTGCAGTGTGGCAGCCGAGCGCGCGGACTTCCGGGCTCCGTGCGCGGCTCTCCGCGGCTAGCAGCCCAGAGGAAGAGGAGGGCGGCTCCTGGGAAGAGGGGCTAGGCGCTGCGCTGGAACGCGGGCGGTCTCCCCAGCGACCAGAGGCGGGTGCCGGTGCGCCCGCCGTGACCTTGGCCCCCGCCCGCCTGGCGCCCGCGCGCGGCCCCGCGCCAGCTCTGCGTTCCGCCCCGGGTTTTCCGCGCCGCCGCGGCTGACCTGCGTCGCGCGACGCCGCTGGACGTGCGGGCGCTCGGTGGCGCGGCTCGCCATTGGACAGCCGCGGTAGCCCCACTGCGTGCGCCGCGCCAATTGGCTGGCGTGCCCGTCCGTCGGGCGGCCCGGCGCGCGACAGTGCGAGTTCCCGCCCTCGCCGCTCTCCTCGCCGGCCGGCGGCCTAGGCGACCGTGCTCGGCTCGCGCGGCCCACGACCGCGCCCGGGCCTCGGCCCGCTAGGGCGCCCGCGCGGATCGGCCGGGCCTCGCAGGCGATGGCGGCCGCGGCGGCGCTCTCGGGCGCGGGCGCCCCTCCCGCGGGCGGCGGGTCTGGGGGCGGCGGGTCCCCGCCGGGCGGCTGGGCCGTGGCGCGACTCGAGGGCCGCGAGTTCGAGTACCTCATGAAGAAGCGCTCGGTGACCATTGGGCGCAACTCCTCGCAGGGCTCAGTGGACGTGAGCATGGGCCACTCGAGTTTCATCTCACGGCGCCACCTGGAGATCTTCACGCCCCCAGGCGGCGGCCATGGAGCGGCCGCCCCGGAGCCCGCGCAGCCCCGCACGGACGCGGGTGGCGACTTCTACCTGCGCTGCCTCGGCAAGAACGGCGTGTTCGTGGACGGCGTGTTTCAGCGGCGCGGGGCCCCGCCGCTGCAGCTGCCGCGTGTGTGAGTGGCGGGCGCGGGCTACAGCCTTTACCGGGATCCAGTCGGACCCTGACCCAGGCGGGCTGGCCACCAGCGGGGCGGGATCCCGACCCACTACCCTCGAGCCGGACTGGATCTTGACCAGACCGGCTGCCCACCAGTGGGGCGGGATCTTGATCCCGACCCCACCCCTTTTGAGCAGGGCCAGGTCCTTACCTAGACCCAATACAAGCCTGGCAGAACCTTAAACAAGTCCACTATCCTCGTGCATGGGAGAACCCTGGGCGAGACCCTGACCCAGACACTACCTGTACCCGTGGAGCGGTGCAGGACCCTGTCCCAGACCCACTAGTATTCGCCACCGGTATCTACTCACGACCCAAAACTAGGACCTGGAGGATACCGACCCACGGCCGGAATCCAGACCTGGGGACCTACCATCTGCCAGCTGGGACAGAGCCACGACTAGGACAGATCCCACCACAACCCACGATCAGAATTGACCGTAATTCCTAACACTTTATCTATAAGACTTAACCTTCTTGCGGCCCTGCCTGTCCCACATACAGCCAGACCCCCAAGCGAATCTACTGGGATTCCAACACTCGCCTCTTTGCCCAGTCTAACATCCGATCTAGGATACATGCCACCATCTCAGCTCACAACTCTGGCTTCCCCTGCCCTGCAACTTTTTCACCTGTGTTATGGGTGGAGGTTTTTGTCCTCTCAGTGTGTCCTGGGAGTCTGGGGTGTTTTTCATAGCCAGCAGACAAATCATACTCTAGGGAGATGTTAAGTTGCATATGATAGAAGAACTACCCCAAACTAAAATCTGCCCCTGAAATGAAGTGTGATGTCAGTTACTTTACTTTCTTTCTTTTTTTTTTTTTTTTTTTTTTGGTTTTTCGAGGTAGGGTCTCACTCTAGCCCAGGCTGACCTGGAATTTACTATGTAGTGTCAGGGTGGCCTCGAACTCACAGCGATCCTCCTACCTCTGCCTCCTGAGTGCTGGGATTACAGGTGTCGATTACTTGTTTCTGTTCACGTGTTTCAGTAGCAAAATATTTTGAGTATAGTGTTTTAAGCCAAAGTTCATTTTTCTGCTGTTTTTGGCTACCTAAAAGTTAATAACTCCAAACATGGATCTTAAATCTGCACTCTGAACTTTAGTGGGGGAAATTGGATACTTTCAGCAGGTTTTTTTTTTCTCCCCAGTTTTATAAAGTAGAATCTTGTACTAGCCCAGGCTGACCTAGAGTTCAATATGTAGTCTCAGGCTGGCCTTGAACTAACAGTGATCCTCCTACCTCTGCCTCTCAAGTGCTGGGACTAAAGGTGTGAGCCACCAAGCCCGTTAAATTTCTAAAAATTTGGTATTGAGAGGGAAAGAGCATGAAAATGGACATACCAGGGTCTCTTACTAGTGCAAATAAAGTGCATGTGCCACTTTGTGCATCTGGATTTATGTGGGTACTGGGGAAATGAACCCTGGGCCACCAGGCTTTGCAAGCAAGTGCCTTTAACTGCTGAGCCATCTCTCCAGGCTCCACTTTCTTTTTTTTTAATTTTTGAGTATACATTGCAGGTGTGATGTAGCTTCCCCATAATAATCACAGTACTCTGGAAGCTGAGGCAGGAGGATTTTGAGTTTGAGACCAGCCTTTTGCTATGTAGACAATTTAAGGTCTGTCTCAAACAGATTCTTACAAGGTTATATAGAATGAGTAAACCTCTTAGAAAACTGTCAGTCATGCTGCAAAACAAGTTAGCTGGTTCTGTGGTTGGATAAAGTTGTCATTTACTGTGCTTGAAAAACAAATTTGCTCTCCAGGAAAAGCTAATTATTCCTCAGGGGCTCCTTTCTAGATCATTGCAAGTACAGCCTTTGTCCACAAACTTGGAGATGCTGGTAAGAGCTGTGTTTTTCTTAATTCTGGTGTGAGTGCACACTGTTATTGCTTAGTCTTGGAAGGGTATCCCAGCTTATTTATTAATGCTTAATTTGCAGCACTTTAAAGAACATTATTTTCAAATCCAAATGCTGCTGGTGTGGATCTGTACTGTAGACTGCATAAAATCAAAGGTAGGGGCCTAATGGCTGTCTTTGGTATGGGGTGGGAAGTGCCAAAACTTGGGATGGAACCACTGACAGCTGCCCTTTAATCTGACAATTTGTTGTTTACAAGAAAGTCAGTCTTGGGTGGCACACACTTTTAATCTCAGCACTTGGTTGGGAGGTAGAGGTAGGAGGATCACTGTGAGTTGAGGCCACCCTGAGACTACATAGTGAATTCCAGGTCAGCCTGGGCTAGAGTGAGACCCTACCTTGAAAAAAAAAATAAAAGAAAGAAAGAAGAAAGTCAGTGTCACAGCAAAGCAGATTATGTATTTATTCTAAGGATTTATTTATTTTTGGATTTTTTTTTCAAGGTAGGGTCTTGCTTTAGCCCAGGTTGACCTGGAATTAGTTAGTCTCAGGGTGGCCTCAAACTCATAGCGATCCTCCTACCTCAGCCTTCTGAGTGCTGGGATTAAAGGTGTGTGCCACCATGCCCAGCTGGATTTAGAGATTTTTTTTTTTTTTTTTTTTTTTTTTTGGTTTTTCGAGGTAGGGTCTCGCTCTAGCTCAGGCTGACCTGAAATTCACTATGTAGTCTCAGGGTGGCCTCAAACTAACTGCTGGGATCAAAGGCGTGTGCCACCATGCCCAGTGTGTTGTTTTTTTTAATTCTTAAATTTTATTAATTATTTATTAATTTGGGAGGGGGCAGATAGAGACTGGACATGCCAGGTCCTTCAGCTGCTGCAAATGAACTCCAGAAGCATGCATCACCTTGTGCATTTGGCTTACATGGGTCCTGGGGGATCAAACCTGTGTCCTTTGGCTTTGCAGGCAAGCACCTTAATTACTAAGCCATCTCTAGCCTAGTTTAGAGATTTTCAAACAAAATTTTCTTCAGTGAGACCATTTGTGTTGACTTTTACCCATGGCAACATGCTAAACATGGAAATAAATTGAACTTTCAGTGAGGAAGTGGACTTCAAACTGAAGGGTAGAGTGAACCTTGCCACAGAGATGAGAGAAAAGGCTCTTGAGATAGGGGCCATTCTTTCATTTATTTGACAGAAAGAGAATGAGATTAAGCAACCTATGGCCTCCTGCCTTTGCAAATGAACTTCAGGCACATCTGCTACTTTGTGGATTGGCTTTACATGGGTACTGGGGAATTGAAATCTGGGCCTTGCAGGATTTGCAAGCAAGTGCCTTTAACCACTGAGCCATCATCTCTCCAGCAACCTCCCCTTGGGGTGGGGCTACATTTTTGACCCTTCACCTTTATTTATTTATTTATTTATTTATTTATTTATTTATTTATTTTTTGTGATTTTCCCAGGTAGGATTTCACTCTAGCTCAGGCTGACCTGGAATTCACTATGTAGTCTCAGGGTGACCTTGAACTCTCGGTGATGCTCCTACCTCTGCCTCCCCAGTGCACCACCATGCCCGGCTACCCGTATTTAAAAAAAAAAAATTATTTTTATTTTTTTTTATTGACAACTTCCATAACTGTAGACCATATCCCATGGTAATTCCCTTCTCCCTTCATTTTCCCTTTTGAAACTCCATCATATCCCCTCCCCCTCTCAATCAGTCTGTCTTTTATTTTGATGTCATGGTCTTTTTCCTCCTATTATTATGGTCTTGTGTAGGTAGTGTCAGGCACTATGAGGTCATGGATATCCAGGCCATTTTGTGTCTGGAGGAGCACATTGTAAGGAGTCCTACCCTTCCTTTGGCTTTTACATTCTTTATGCCATCTCTTCTGCAATGGACCCTGAGCCTTGGAAGGTGGGTTTGAGATGTTTCAGTGCTGAGCACCATGGTGCTTTCTGAATCATCCCAAGGTCACCACCATCTGAAAACAGAAGCTTCTCTTACCAAAAGTGAGAGTAGCATTAATACATGGGCATGAACATTAAGAGCAGTGCTTACTGGGCAGTTTGGTGAGCATAGTATGTGCATTTAGCCAGGCACCAGCAGGCCGTTACATCCCTAGGGCTCATGACTACCCCTGTTGTAGGTTTTCAGTATCAGGGATATATTCCCTCCCATGGAGCGGGCCTCCAGTCCAATTAGAGAGTGGTTGGTTTCCCTCATAACAGACATGCCACTATTGCACCCATTGGTTCATTTGGCCTGGCTGGCCAAATTTAAAGCTTGCAGTGTCCACTGTTGAGTATCTCCACTGGTGATTTCTCTCTTTCCCATTGAACTACATGCTGCAGCGTAGCTTTTTCCAGCTTTCTGTCAGCTGGTCCACATGGAGGAGGCTTTCAGCTCAACTCAAACGATTTCTCAGTGACTTTGCAGCCTAAGTATGTGGAGTCTTCAGCAATAGGGTCTTACCATCTATTCCTGGGTCTCACTCTGGCTCAGGCTGACCTGGAATTAACTAGGTAGTCTCAGGGTGGCCTCAAACTCATGGTAATTCTCCTATTTCTGCCTCATTAGTGCTGGGATTAAAAGCGTGTGCCACCATGCCTGGCCTAACTGTTTTATTTTTGCGATAGGGTGAGATTATAGATGTGCTTCACCAAGTTTAGCTTTTTTGTTTTGTTTTGTTTTTTTGGTTTTTCGAGGTAGGGTCTCACTCTGGCTCAGGCTGACCTGGAATTAAGTATGTAGTCTCAGGGTGGCCTCAAACTCATGGCGATCCTCCTACTTCTGCCTCCTTAGTGTTGGGATTAAAAGCGTGTGCTACCATGCCCAGCCTAACTGTTCTATTTTTGACATAGGGTGAGATTATAGATGTGCTTCACCAAGTTTAGCTTTTTGTTTTGTTTTGTTTTGTTTTTCGAGGTACGGTCTCACTTTGGCCCAGGCTGACCTGGAATTAACTATGTAGTCTCAGGGTAGCCTCACTATGTTTAGCTTTACAGAGCTATTTAAAACATTTATTTATTTGACAGAGAGAGAATGGACATACCCACCAGGACCTGTAGCCACTACAAACAAACTCTAAATGCCTGTACTACCTTGTGTATCTTGACTTATGTGGGTACTGGGGAATCGAATCTGTATTCTTACTCTTCACAGCCTTAACCACTAAGCCATCTCTCCAGCTCCACGGAGCTATTTAGCATGCAAAACTGAAAATGTGTTTATTAAATGTTCCTTTTCCAGTGCAGATTAAGGCGACTGCCTGTCCACAGTACCTCAAGACACAGCAGCACTGCTTGGAAACACAAGTTTTGACCTGAAGATTGTATTTGGAAACTAGGGTTTCCCTCTAATGCAGGCTGACCTGGAATTCACTATGTAGACTCAGGGTGGCCTGGAATTTATGGTGATGATCCTACCTCTGCCTCCCATGAGTGCTGGGATTAAAGGTGTGGCCACCACGCCTCGCTGCTTTTGCATCTTTTGAGATAACTAGAATTCTTGATTCATTGGTTCTACTCAGAACTGGTTGAACAGAACCTCAATTCCCAGAGATTAACTGGTACCAGAAAGTGGAAAGTAAGCAGGGGCTGTCAGAGTAGGAGGGGCCCCTAGAAAAGGACCACAACCTTTGTGGTGCAGCTTTAACTGTGCAGGATGAGGACAGAGGTTGGCTGGGTATGGGGTGGAGAGTGAGAAAGAATGGGAGAAACGGGAAGGAGAGTTGGTAATAGGATTAAGCAGAGTTGGGATCCTAGCCTGCCTTGGGTGAAGGAACAACCCCTAATGGTCTGAAGAATAGATGGAAGGGATGAGGTAAGAGGAGGACAGAGTTCCAGGCTGGAAAGAACAAAAAAGATGGTCTCCTGAAGACCCAAGCAGAGCTGGTCAGAGCAGCCCATGGTGAGAGGACTAGGTGTTGAGGGCTGTGAGGTTGACTGAGATGCCTTTAGACTGTTGATAAGCTCAACAGAGCTGAGAGTCGCAGGAACTGATGGTATTGGTATACTTGGAAAAATATTTGGCATATCATTTCACTGTTTTTTGGGGGGGCGGGGGGAGACAGAGATAGAGAGAGAGAGGAAGACAGATAGACATGGGCGCGCCACCAGTCTCTCAGCTGCTGCAAACGAAGTCCAGATGTGTGCGCCCCCTTGTGGTCAAGTGCGGCATTGCGCCCTTGCGTCACTTTGCATCTGGCTAAACGTGGGACCTGGAGATTGGAACCGCTGGACATTGGAACCAGTGTTCTTAGGCTTAGCAGGCAGGCGCCTCAAACGCTAAGCCTCTCCAGCCCTCATTTAACTTTTATGACTGCCATCTAGCTTTCTTTAAAAGCTACAAACATGCATTCATTTGGCCTACCGGCACATTTTCATACTGGTTTGTATTGGGAATATAGAGCAGCTACTCTGTTGTGGTCACTTCACTACCTGGGAGCCCACCTGTTTTTGTAGTCTTTCCAGTAGTGAGATTAGGTTTGTTCATTTTAATGTTTACCTAGTAGTTTAGGATGTTTTAGATTTAAGGAACTTCATGGTCTTTGTATTTAATATTTAAAATTTATAATTGGGCTGGAGACATGGCTTAGTGGTTAAGTGATTGCCCATGAAGCCTGAGGACCCTGGTTCAATTCCCCAGGACCCATGTAAGCCAGATGCACAAGGTGGCGCATGCATCTGGAGTTCGTTTGCAGTGATTGGAGGCCCTGGTGTGCCCATTCTCTCTCTCTCTCTCTCTCTATCTCTCTCTATCTGGCTCTTTCTCTCTTTGTCACTCTCAAATAAGTAAAAATAAACAAAAAAATGTTTAATTTATAATTGATAATTTTATACATGTGTATAATGTATTTTTAATTTTTTATTAACAACATCCTTACATATAGACAGTATAACATAATTGTAACCCCTTCTTACCACCCTCTCTTTGCCCCCTCCCAAACACCCCATCCCTTTTTTTAATATATATATTTTAAATTTTATTTATTTGAGAGAATGAGAGAGGAGGCAGAAAGAGAGAATGGGCATGCCAGGGCCTCTAGCCACTGCAAACAAACTCCAGGCACATGTGCCACCCTGTGCATCTGGCTTACTTGAGTTCTGGAAAATTGAACCGAGGTCCTTTGGCTTTGCAGGCAAATGCCTTAACCACTAAGCCATCTCCAGCCCCCCATCCCTTCTTTTTAACTATCCTCTTTTTTTTTTTTTTTTTTTCCTCGAGGTAGGGTTTCATGCTAACCCAGCCTGACCTGGAACTCACTATGTAGTTTCAGGCTGGCCTTGAACTCACAGCAATCCTCCTACTTCAACCATCAAAGTGTTGGCATTAAAGGCATGGTCTATTTTTATTTTTCCTCCCCTATTATGCAGGTCTTGTGTAGGTAATTGTCAGCCACTAAAGGTCATGAATATCATTGTCACTTTGTATCTTGCACACAGTATATTGTAAGTGCTCCTCCCCTTCCTTTGGTTTTTTTGTTTGTTTGTTTTTTGATTTTTCAAGGTAGATTCTCTGGTCCAGGATGGCCTAGAATTCACTCTCATGCTGGCCTTGAACTTAGGGCGATCCTCCTACCTTTGCCTCCCAAGCACTTGGATTAAAGTTATGTACCGCCACACCCAGCTCTTTAAAAAAAAAAAAAAAAACTTATTTTTATTTTATTTATTTGAGAGAGAAGCAGAGGGAGATAGAGACACACAGATTTTAAAAAAAGAGAATGGGGGCTGGAGAGATGGCTTAGCGATTAAGGCACCTGCCTCCTAAGCCTAAGAACGCTGGATCCAATCTCCAGCGGTTCCAATCTCCAAGTCCCACGTGTAGCCATATGCTAAGTGACTCAAGGTCACAATGCTGCACTTGACCACAAGGGGGCGCGCACATCTGGATTTCGTTCGCAGCGGCTGAGAGGCTGCTGGTGCGCACATCTCTGTCTTCCTCTCCTCTCTCTGTCTCTCTCTCTGTGTCTCTCCAAAAAAAAAAAGTGAGAGAGAGAGAGAGAATGGACATGCCAGGGCCTATAGGTGCTGCAAAGAAACTCCAGAGACATGTGCCACCTTGTACATCTGGCTTGCATGGGTCCTGGGGAATCGAACCTAGGTCCTTTGGCTTTACAGGCAAGTGCCTTAATGGCTAAGCCATCTCCCCAGCCCCTCCTTTGGCTCTTATATTCTTTCTACCACCTCTTCTGAAATGGAACCTGAGCCTTGGGGGGGGGGGTATGATATGAAAGAGCTGTCTCAGTGCTGGAAACTCAATTGTCATTTCTTCTCAGTGAGTTTTGAGTCACCCCAGTGGTTACCACCATCTGAAAAGAGAAGCTTCTGTAGTCAAAAGTGAGAGTAACCTGAGATTACATAGTGAATTCCAGGTCAGCCTGGGCTAGTGTTACAAAACAAAACAAAAGAAGTTGCTACATGTGGTGGCCTATGCATAATCCCAGCACTTGCACTCTGAGGCCGAGGTGGGAGGATCACTGTGAGTTTGAGGCCAGCCTGAGACTACATAGTGAATTCCAGGTGTGGCAAACAGGTTCAGGTTCGCTGAGATGAACTTCCAGACCAGGCACAGTTATGGAGGAAGGGATATCTATTGAAACTTACATATCCATTGGAAGTTCCATAATGATAGAAGTTGGTCCCCTCTTAAAGGACCAGGCAGAGAGAGAGAGAAAAGCCACAAGCCAAAAGCCACATAGCACACTTCAGGAACTCCAGGTGGAACTGAGCACTTTGCATTTCTTTAGATTGGAATTTCAAACCCACCACCACACCTTAAGATCTGCCCAGCGACACCTCCTCCAGCCAGGTTACTGCAGATGCAAACTATAAACTAACAAAATACTGAATATATTGGGGGCCATCTGTTCACACTACCACACCATGCCTGGGCTAGTAGAACAAGACCCTACCATAAAAAGCAAACAACAAAAAAGGTGAGTAGCATTAATATATAGGCATAAATATAAGTACTTAGAGGGCAGTTTAGTGGGCCTAATATATCTACTTAGCAGTAGTAGCATGCATGTATATAATATAATGTATTTTTATTATATTCATTCCATTATCTTTTGTGAACCTGTACCTCTGAACCCCTTCTTTCCAGGTAGGCTCCTCCTACTTTCATGTCTTTTTTTTTTTTTTTTTTTTTTTTTTTTTTTTTTTTTTTTTTTTTTTTTTTTTTTTTTTGCTTTTTTCGAGGTAGGGTCTCACTCTGGTCCAGGCTGACCTGGAATTAACTATGTAGTCTCAGGGTGGCCTCGAACTCTTGGCAATCCTCCTACCTCTGCCTCCCGAGTGCTGGGATTAAAGGCGTGCGCCACCATGCCCAGCTCATGTCTTATTTTTATGACCCACTGAATGGAGGATTATTTGCATGAGCATAGGTGTAGGGGTTGTTTATTGGAGCATGGGCTAAACTAAACTTCCCTTCGCCATTACCTTTTTTTCTTTCAAATATTTTTTTAAATTTATTTTATTTTATTTTTAGAGAGAAAGAGAAGGAAAGAGAATTGGCATACTAGGACCGGATCCATTGAAATTGAACTCCAGATGCTTTTGCCACCTAGTAGATATGTGTGACCTTGCGCTTGCCTCACCTTTGTCTGGCTAACATAAGATCTGGAGAGTAGAATATGTGTCTTTAGGCTTTGCAGGCAAGCACCTTAACCACTAGGCCATCTCTCCAGCCCCACATATACTTAAAAACATTTTTTTTTAATTATTTGAGAGAGAGGCAGATAGAGTGATGGAGAGAATGGTCTCTAGCCACTGCAAATGAACTCTAGACACATGCACCACCTTGTGTATCTGGCTTTATGTGGGTACTAGGGAATTGAACCTGGGTCCTTGACTGCTGGCAAGCACCTTAACCGCTAAGCTATTTCTCCAGTTCCCCCTCAACTTTAATTGCCAATGGCTCTTCTAGGCAGGATGATAAATAACTTCATGTTATTCATGCCAATCATGTATTTTTCTTTAAGCTTCTCTAACTCCATGTTTTAAGGAACAAACCTGTGACTTGTCCCCTGTGGTGATCTTTTTTTTTTTTTACAGGCTGACTTAGAATTTATTCTGTAGTCCCAGGCTGGCCTTGAACTCACAGCAATCCTCCTACTTCTGCCTCTGAGTGCTGGGATTAAAGGCGTGTGCCACCACTCCCAGCTGATCACTTGTGTTTTACTTTTTATCTATAAGCAGAGGGAGGAGAGAGAGAGAATGAGAATGAATATGGATGAGTCAGGGCCTCTTGCCACAAACAAACTGAAGATGCATATGTCTTTTTGTGCATCTGGTGGGTATTGGGGAATTGAACCTGGGCCATCAGGCTTTGCAATCAAGCATCTTTAACCACTGAGCCATCTCTGTAGCTCATGTGGTGATCATTTATGTTCATCCTGGCTGACAGCCAGAACAGAATACACATTCTGGGTTGAATGAATCTACATTCCATACTGCCATTGTTTGTGATGGGAATAATTGCCTCCACATATGTGATTCAGTTGCATTGTTTGTACCCCTGCTAGACACCAGAGACCACATCTATTTTACCCATTATTCCTCAGCATAGTTTGTGAAGATCCAGCTCACAGCTGAAGGTCACTGACAGCTTCTTTCCTGGTTGTCCATCCAACCTCTCAACCATGCTGCACCCTGACTCCAGGGAGAAGGGGGAGTGGGGAGCTGGTTAGTGTGTGAAGTCCTGTTTGTGGTCTCATTGAGGGTTACTTCCTCATTAGTGGGTATATTTTGTATTTAATTAATTTATTATTTTTTAAAAATATTTTATTTATTTATTTGAGAGAGAAGAAGAGGCAGAGAGAATGGGTGTGCCAGGGCCTCCAGTCACTGCAAACTCCAAAACTCCAGACACATGTGCCCCCTAGTGCATCTGGTTTATGTGGGTCCTGGGGAATTAAACCTGGATCCTAAGGCTTCCCAGGCAAAAGCCCTAACCACTAAGCCATTTCCCCAGCCCTTTTTTTATTTTTATTTTTTTTTAGTATTTCAAGGTAGGGACTCTATCCAGCCCTGGAATTCACTCTGTAGTCTCAGGGTGGCCTCAAATTTGTGGTGATCCTCCTACCTCTGCCTCCTGAGTGCTGGGATTAAAGGCATGCGCCACTCCGCCCAGCTATTTTTTTTTATTTAAAAAAAAAATTTTTTTTTTATTGGTTTTTCGAGGTAGGGTCTCACTCTGGTCCAGGCTGACCTGGAATTAACTATGTAGTCTCAGGGTGGCCTCGAACTCTCGGCGGCGATCCTCCTACCTCTGCCTCCTGAGTGCTGGGATTAAAAGCGTGCGCCCCCACGCCCGGCTTAATTTTTTTTTTTTAAACATAATAAAGGCTATTTATTTCTTTTAAAGTTTTTAAATTTTAATTTAATTTTATTTATTTGAGAGCAATAGAGAAAGAGGCAGAGAGAGAGAGAGTGGGCATGTCAGGGCCTCCAGCCACTGCATACGAACTCCAGATGCATGAGCCACCTTGTACATCTGGCTTATATGGGTCCTGGGGAATCAAACCAATGTCCTTTGGCTTTGCAGGCAAGTGCCTTAACCATTAAGCCATTCCTCCAGCCCTAAATTGTGTTTTTTATTTGGGGAGGGGGGTGGAGAGAGAAAATGGGCGTCAAGGCCTCTAGTGACTGCAAATGAACTTCAGACATGTGCCACCTTGTGCATTTGGCTTATGTGGGTACTGGGGAATTGAATCTGAGTCCCTTAGGCTTCACAGGCAAGCACCTTAACCGTTAAGCCATTTCTCCAGCCCAATTTTTTTGTTTTTGTTTTTTGAGGTAGGGTTTCAATCTAGCACAGGCTGGCCTGGAATTCATTGTATAGTCTCAGGGTGACCTCAAACAAACTCATGGCAATCCTCCTACCACTGCCTCCCAAGTGCTGCGGTTAAAGGCATGCACCACCATGCCCAGCTTTCATGTTTGTTTTTGCATGTTGTCTTGTGAGAAAAAAAAAGACAATAACAATGTAAAACTCAAAATATATAAAATTTGTGGCCACTTCAATTTTTTATTATTAATTTTGCTTTTAAAATATTTTGGGGGACTGGGCAAATGGCTTAGTGGTTAAGGGATTTGCCTGCAAAGCCTAAGCACCCCAGTTTGATTCTCCAGGACCCACGTAAGCCAGATGCACAAGGGGGCGCAATTGTTTGGAGTTCGTTTGCAGTGGAGTGCCTATTCTCTCTTTGCCTCTTTCTCACTCTCAAGTAAATAAATAAATAAAATATTTAAAAATACATATTTTAGCCGGGCGTGGTGGCGCACGCCTTTAATCCCAGCACTCGGGAGGCAGAGGTAGGAGGATCGCCATGAGTTCAAGGCCACCCTGAGACTACATAGCTAATATTCCAGGTCAGCCTGGGCCAGAGTGAGACCCTACCTCGAAAAACCAAAAAAAAAAAAAAAACATATTTTAAAAATTTTTTGGTACACCAACTTAAAGTGAATATGTATGAATGTGAATGTTTTGTAGATATATTAAAAGATCTTAGGACCCTGGTTTGATTCCCCAGTACCAACAAAAAGCCAGATGCACAAGGTGGCACATGCATCTGGAGTTAGTTTGCAGGCGTGCCCATTCTCTCTAGCTGCCTCTCACTACCTCTTAAATAAAAAAAGAAAAAGCTATTAGCAATAAATAAATAAATAAAGCCAGGTGTTGCAGTCAGGTTCGCATTGCTGGCAGAAAACACTTGACCAAGAGCAGCTTGTGGGATAAAAGGGTTTATTTTGGCTTACAGGCTTGAGGGCAAGGTCCATGATGGGAGGGGAAACGATGGCATGAGCAGAGGGTGGACATCACTTCCTGGCCAACATCAGATGGATAACAACAGCAGAAGAGTGTGCCAAACACTGCCAAGAGGAAGCTGACTATAACGCCCGTAAGCCCACCCCCAACAATACACTGCTGCCAGGAGGCTTTAATTACCAAATTGCCATCAGCTGGGGACCTAGCATTCATAACACCGAAGTTTATGGGGGGGGGGATCCTGAACCTAACCACCACACTAAGCATGGTGGTGTACGCCTTTAATCCCAGCAGTTGGGAGGCTGAGGTAGGAGGATCTCTGTGAGTTTGAAGTCAGCCTGAGGCTAAAGAGTTAATTCCAGGTAAGCCTGGGGTAGAGCAAAACTCAAACCTCAAAACACCAACAATTTACTTTGTATTATTGACAATTTAGAAATTATTCTACCACAGCTGGGGACATAGCTCAGCAATATTGCATGTGACTAGCATGTCTGAGCTTTGGGTTCAATCTACAGTACTGAAAGAAAGAGAAAAAGATTCTGTCTGAATTCTTTTTTTATTCCCTGATCCTTCCTGAGACGTAGGCCGTAGACCAGCTGTGTGCACCCTACATTTGATGGCTCGTATTATATGAAGTAAAAATCACCCCTCTCACTTAAAAAAAAAAGACATTTTTGCAGGCGTGTGGTGTACGCCTGTAGTCCCAACACTTGGGAGGCAGAGGTAGGAGGATCACTGTGAGTTCAAGGCTGTCCTGAGACTACATAGTGAATTCCAGGTCAGCCTAGGCTAGAGTGAGACCCTACCTCAAAAAACAAAACAAAAAAACAATTTCAATGTGCATATGTCCACTTACTCAACTGACCACTACTGATGTAAAATCATGTACAGATTTATTTTTTCTAGCTTTGTTTCTTTTTTTTCTATTTTTTTTATTAGAGACGGAGGGAGAGAGAGAGAGAATGGGTGTGCCATGGTCTCTAGGCACTGCAAACAAACTCCAGACGCACGCGCCACCATGTGCATCTGGCTTACGTGGGAGCTGGAGAATCAAACTGGGGTCCTTAGGCTTTGCAGGCATGAGCCTTAACCACTAAGCCATCTCTCCAGCGCCTTTTTTGAGGTAGGGTTTCACTATAATCCAGGCTGACCTGGAATTCACTATGTAATCTCAGGGTGGCCTTGAACTCAAAGCAATCTTACCTCTGCCTCTCAAGTTCTGGGATTAAAGGTATGGAGCACCAGACAAGGCTCTTTTTTTTTTTTTTTTTTTTTTTTTAAGAGAAAGAATTGGCATTCCAGGGCCTCCAGCCATTGCAGTTGAACTCCAGATGGATGCATCATCTTGTGTGCATGTGCAACCTTACATGCATGCATGACCTTGCATCACCTTGTGCATCTGGCTTATGTGGGACCTGGGGAGTAGAACATGGGTCCTTAGGTTTCATAGGCAAGCATCTTAACCACTAGGACATCTCTCCAGCCTCTCTGTTTTTTTTTAATTATTATTTGAGAGCGAGGCAGATAAGAGAGAATGGATGCACCAGGGCTGGAATTCACTCTGTAGTGATCCTCCTACCTCTGCCTCCCAAGTGCTGGGATTAAATGCATGTGCCACCACACCAGGCTTCCAGCCCTATTTTTATCTTTTATTTGGCAGAGAAAGAGGGAGAGAGAGAATGGGTGCACCAGGGCCTCCAGCCACTACAAGTGAACTCCCCGTTGTGCATCTGGCTTACATGGGTCCTAGAGAATCGAACTGGGATCCTTTGGCTTTGCAGGCAAAGCCTTAACTGCTACGCCATCTCTCCAGCCCTGTTTTTAAAAAATATTTTTAGAGCCGTGCGTGGTGGCTCACACCTTTAATCCCAGCACCCGGGAGGCAGAGAGGTAGGAGGATTGCCATGAGTTCAAGGCCACCCTGAGACTACATAGTGAATTCCAGGTCAGCCTGGACCAGAGTGAGACCCTGCCTTGAAAAGCAAAATAAATAAATAAATAAATAAATAAATAAATAAATAAATAAATATTTTTATTTGTGTGTGTGAGAGAGACAGAATATGGATATACCAGGGTCTTTTTCTTTTTTCTTTTTTTTTTTTTTTTTTTTTTGTTTTTGGTTTTTGAGGAAGGGTCTCACTCTGGCTCAGGCTGACCTGGAATTCACTATGTAGTCTCAGGGTGGCATTGAACTCACAGCAATCCTCCTACCTCTGCCTCCTGAGGTAGGGTCTTACTGTAGCCCAGGCTGACCTGGAATTCACTATGTAGTCTCAGGGTGGCCTCGAACTCACGGCAATCCTCTTACCTCTGCCTCCCAAGTGTTGGGATTAAAGGTGTGCGCCACCACGCCCAGCCAGCACAACCTACTTTGAAACCTAGGCCATAGTGTCTTTCTGGAAGGCTTTGAAATCCTGAAGCTGAGCTCCTCTGCAGGCCTTGAATGCCACTTGGTACTTTTGAGGTGACACAGCAGCTTGGTGTGCCCTGGTAGTGGTGGGTACCATGCCATTCTTAGGAAGAGCTTGGCAGCAGCCTCTTCTAGTATCAAGCTCAAAGAAGTAAGAAGGGCATCTACTTGCTGTCACAGCACTTTCTGATTTGCTCCCTCTAACATCCTATGCTTTAGTTTTTCACACTACTTCCTCCCTATTAAGTCTTTCTGAGTAGAGATCTAGTCCCAAACAGGCTTGCACTTTGTGGTGATTTGAATGTAAAATACTCCTATAGCTTCAAGTGTTTGTGATTCAACTTTATACTTGATTCCCAGCAGGTGGATCCTTGCTGGAGGAGGTCTGTCACTGGGGGCAGTCCTTGATATTTTATAGTCCCGGCAGGCTTGCGAGCACTGGCTAGATCACTCAGACTACTTCCTGCTCCTGTGAGGAGATAGGACACCCTGGCTGTCATTTTTGCTATGCTTTCCTTGCCTGATGAAGCTTTCCCTTGAAACTAAGCTGAAGTCAGACCTTTTCTCCTATAAGCTGCTCCTGGTCAGATATTTTTTTTTGTTATTTTGTTTTTTTCAAGGTAGAGTCTCACTCTAGTCCAGGCTGACCTGGAATTTCCTATGTAGTCTCAGGGTGGCCTTGAACTCATGGCAATCCTACCTCTACCTCCCTAGTGCTGGGATTAAAGGCGTGTGCCACCACACTCTACTCATGGTCAGGTATTTTATTTTATCTGGTGAAGTATTGTTTGAGCAACACAAAGATAACTGCTACATACTTTCTGGAAATGGCACAGTACAGTTGTTTTGTACGTACCTGAGTAATAATGCCTACCATTAACTGCTGGATTAGCATATTGTTTTAATTTAATTAATTGTTTATTTATTTTGGTTTTTTGATTTTTTTTTTTTTTTTTTTTTTTTTTTTTTTTTTTTTTTTTTTTTTTTTTTTTTTTTTTTTTTTTTTTTTTTTTTTTTTTTTTTTTTTTTTTTTTTTAGGTCGGGTTTCACTCTAGCCCAGGCTGACCTGGAATTCACTATGTAGTGTTAGGGTGGCCTAGAACTCCCAGCCATCCTCCTAACCTCTGTCTCTTGAGTGCTGGAATTAAAGGCATGCACCAGCATCAGGGTAGCATTTTATTTTATTTTTATTTTTGGTAGCATGTTATTTTTAAATACACATACTCAAGTGCAGAGATTCTTGGTGGATGTGGTGCTCCCATTTACTCTCCTCCCCATGTTCCAGAAGGTGTCCTTTCTGGTTTTACAGTTTTAGAAATAACAGCCCAGCTTCATTCAGAATTGGGAATTGGTGGAAGTATTCCAGGAGATGAGGCCATTATAGTAGCAGCAGATTTCTCCATAGTGAAAATCTATATACTTGCTTGGTCAAAGAGAAAGTTTTTTTTTTTTTTTTTTAATTTTTGAAATGAGGAAAAGAAAGTATCTAAAATGAAGCTTTTCATGAAAGCAATTAGCATTTTGGAGACTATTGTTAAGTCTGTTGTACATTTTATAGGTTTCCTGTTAATGTTTCTCTTTGGAGCATAACACTATGTAAGCTGTCGTCCATAATTTTGTTCCTAATTCATGAGGAACCTTTTGGAATTTGCTAATAAAATATAGCCCACAGTGACCCATTACAGGTACATATTGCCTTTTAAAAATATTTTTATTTATTTGACAGAGAAAGCGGGGGGAGAGAATAGGCGCACCAGGGCCTCCAGCTACTGCAGATGAACTCCAGATGCATGCGCTTATGTGTGTCCTGGGGAGTACAACATGGGTCCTTTGGCTTTGCAGGCAAACGCCTTAACTGCTATGCTGTCCCTCCAGCCCCTTATTGCCTTTAAAAAAATTTATTTATTTATTTGGGGAGGAGAAAGGTAAATAGAGAATGGGCACGACTGCAAACAAACTCCAGAGGCATGCACCACTTTGTGCATCTGGCTTTACGAGGGTACTGGGGGATTGAGCCTAAATCCTTTGAGTTTGCAGGCAAGTACCTTAACTACTAAGCCATCTGTCCAGCCAACCTTTATTTTTTTTTTTATTTTATTTATTTATTTTTATTTATTTATTTATTTTGGTTTTCCGAGGTAGGGTCTCACTGTAGCTTAGGCTGACCTAGAATTCACTGTGTAGTCTCAGGGTGGCCTCAAACTCTTGGCGATCCTCCTATCTCTGCCTCCTGAGTGCTAGGATTAAAGGCGTGTGCCACCATGCCTGGCCTTATTTTTAATTTTTTTGAGGTAGGCTCTCACTCTAGCTCAGGCAGACCTGGAATTCACTCTATAGTCTCAAAATGACCAAGAACTCAAAACTGTCCTCCTACTTTGGCCTCCCAAGTGCTAGGTTTAAAGGTGTGCACCATTACGCCTTGCCTTCCATTTGTTTGTTTATTTATTATTTTGGGTTTTATTATTATTATTTTTTAATGTAGAGCCTCAGTCTAGCTCAGGCTGACCTGGAACTCTCGCCCTCACATTAATCCTACTACCTCAGCCTCCTGAATGCTGGCATAAAAGGCCTGTACCAGAGCCAGGCGTGGTGGCGCATGCCTTTAATCCCAGCACTCGGGAGGCAGAGGTAGGAGGATCGCTGAGAGTTCGAGGCCACCCTGAGACTACATAGTTAATTCCAGGTCAGCCTGGACCAGAGTGAGACCCCACCTCGAAAAACCAAAAAAAAAAAAAAAAAGGCCTGTACCACTGTGCTCAGTCACATTGCAAGTGTCAAGCAATCGAGCAAGTCATCCTAGGAAGTGATGGCACAGGAGATGGCACGCACCTTGCCTAAGAACTGTAGCCCAAGTGAAAAGTAGTACTTTATCTGTATGTCTTGGGCTTCTTTTATTGCAGTGTAGTTTGACAGGTATCCCAGGACTTTTTGTAGACAGTATGTGACTTTTATCATAGTTTGTCATTTGACAGAGTGCTTATGTGTCTCATCGTGAAAGGTTTCAGGGTATAAAAGGAAAAAAAGAAAAAGAAAAATGAGGGCCAGGTGTGGTGGCACATGCCTTTAATCCCAGCACTCGGGAGGCAGAGGTAGGAGAATTGCTATGAGTTTGAGGCCACCCGAGACTACCGGGAGAATTCAGGTCTGCCTGAGCTAGAGTGAAATCCTACCTCAAAAAAACAAAGGAGGAAAAAAAAACAAAAACAGGCCCAGCGTACACCACACCTTTAATCCCAGCACTCAGGAGGCAGAGGTAGGAGGATCACCATGAGTTTGAGGCCACCTTGAAACTACATAGTGAATTCCAGGTCAGCCTGGGCTAGAGTGAAACTTTATCTCGAAAAACCAAAACAAACAAACAGGGTTGGAGAGATGGCTTAGCATTTAAGGCACTTGCCTGCAATGCCTGAAAACCCAAGTTCGATTCCCCAGTACTCAAGTAAAGCCCAGTGCACAAAGTGGCACATGCATCTGGAGTTCGTTTGGAGTGGCTAGGGGATCTGGTTTGTCCATTCATAGCCATTTATTCTCTCTCCTTGCAAATAAATCAAATACGAAAAAAAAAAAAAAAAAACCATACATCATAGTAGGGTGTGGTGGTGCACACCTTTAGTCCCAGCACTTGTGAGGCAGAGATAGGAGGATCACTGTGAGTTCAAGGCCAGCCAGGGACTACAGAGTAAGTTCCAGGTTAACTTGGGCTAGAGTGAGACTCTGCCTTGAAAAAAAAAATTGTTTTGGTTTTTCCCTAGGGCAAGCCTGTCCCTTCCCACTCTTCATGACTTTAGGCAGTGTAGAGACATGTTTACATGGCATTTGTAGGAGCTGATATCACTTGCACCCAGAGGACAGAGGGCAAGGATGCTGCTACAGTTTTCACACTGTTCCGAATAGACCCCCCCCCCCAATAAAGGGTGATCCAGCCTCAAGCGTCAGTAGTAGGGTGGTGGAGGGCCCTGGGAGATAGAAACCTAGCAGTTGGTGAAAGTTTTATATCACGTGTGAACCTTTTAGTAGGAAATTTGGATTTGTTTTGTGTGTTTGTTTATTTGACAGAGAATGGGTGTGCCAGATCATCTAGCTACTGCAAATGAACTCAACACATGCCCTTTTTTTTTTTAGGTAGGGTCTCACTTTAACCCAGGCTGACCCGGAATTTACAGTGTAGTCTCAGGGTGGCCTTAAACTCACAGCGATCCTTCTACCTCTGCCTCCTGAGTGCTGGGATTAAAGGCGTGTACCACCACGCCTGGCTATGATGTTGGCTTTTAGGCTTAGGTAAATACTGCAAAACAAAACAAGAGTGTTACCTGTTTAATTCACTTGTTTAAAAATTTTTATTTAGGAGGCTAGAGAGATGGCTTAGGGGTTAAGGTGCTTGCCTGTGAAGCCTAAGGACCCAGGTTCAATTTCCCCAGGATGCACATAAAGCCAGATGTACAAAGTGGCATGTGTGTCTGGAGTTTGTTTGTAGTGGCTGGAGGCCCTGGTGTGTCCATTCTCTCTATTTGCCCCTCTCTCTCACTCTCTCCAATAAATAAATAAAAGTATATATATATTAAAAACTTATTTGGGGCTGGAGAGATGGCTTAATGGTTAAAGCACTTGCCTGCAAAGTCAAAGGACTCAGGTTTGATTCCCCAGGACCACATAAACCAGATACCAGAGCTAATTTGTACAGACCATCCCTCTGCCTTTTTTGTTTTGTTTTGTTTTTTCCAGGTAGTGTCTTGCTCTAGTCCAGGCTGATCTGGAGTTGACTATGTAGTCTCAGATTGGCCTTGAACTCACAGTGATCCTCCTTCCTCTGCTTTCCTAAGTGCTGGGTTTAAAGGAGTGCACCACCATGCTTGGCCCCATCCTCCTTTTTGAAGACAGGGCTACATAATACAGGCTGGATTGGAACTCAGTCTCTGGCCTCAATAGTCTGAGATTAGCAGTGTGTACCCCACACCCATCTCTGCATTTTGTTTGATACAAGTTATGCATGGAACCAAAGGTCCTATGAATGCTAGGCTAACACTCTCGCACTGAGTTGAGCTCTAGCCCTTCATGCATTCTTCTTTTTGGCATGTTTATAATTGTGTGACGTACTGCATGCACAGATACATTAACCATTTCAGTGTTCCTGGTTCAAAAGGCTTTCATCACACAAATGAGCAGAACCTTGAAAGGGGAGCTTCGCTTCAGTCCTGTTTTAGACCCAGTACTAATGGAGATGAGGATTCAGAGGGATTTTGGAGTTACTCAGTTGTGTGTGGTGTTTGGTGTAACAGGCTTAAGTAAGCTCATCCAAGAGTGAGGGTCATGGGCTGGAGAAATGGCTTAGTGATTAAGGTGCTTACCTTCTAAGCCTAAGGACCCAGGTTTGACTCCCCAGACCCCACATACACCAGGTGTACATGGTGGTGCATGTATCTTGAGTTCATTTGCTGTGGCTGGAGGCCCTAGTGTGCCCATTCTGTCCCTCCTGCCTCATTCTCTCTCTCTCTCTCTCTGGCTCTCTCTCAATAAATAAGTAAAAAACAATTTTTTTATAAAAAGGGTCAGTTAAGGAAGGTAGAGGCTGAGGTTTAGGCCTGGTGCATTACCCCATGGGAAGTATAAAGGAGAGTCCAATGAGTGAGGAGGAACCTCTAAGAGCAGAAATCTGACGAAGTTGGTGTTCTGGACACCCCATTACATTCCACTTACCACTGAGACTGCATTAGACTGAATATATCTAGTGCATATCACCAGTGAAGGAAAGGGAGGCAGATCTCTGTGGTTGTCATTTCAAAGGAGTTAGTATGCCTTAGTGTGTATCACAGACTGGGCGGATTCATAATGAACGGAAAATTACTTGGCTCATGGTTCTGGAAGCAGGGATATCAGAAAGTGTCAGGTGCAACTGCCCAATTTGGCAGAAGGACCTATGAGCACTCAGGAGACAGAAACAGACCAACACAACATGGATCCATTCCAAAGGAATGGCAGAACCTCATGATCTAATCCCCCCTCCCCCAGTACTGCTTGGTGACAATCTATGAGTGTGAAGAGTTCATTCAAACCATGGCAGAATGTCAACACTGGCCTAAGTATATATAGCATTGACATATGTCACTTTGGAGATGCCAGTAGACATAGGAGAAACATGTGACATTCTGTGACTTCCATCCACACTGTGGACCCTTCCTGGGTAGGTTCTCAGGGCAGTGGTAGGCAGAGCCAGCCTACCTTGTAGGGTGCACAGATGAAGCTGAGTTGAGTACCATTTGTTGTTAGAGTATTGTAGATAAAGGATAGAGTATTTACCTGGGATCAGAATAAGATTCATAGACTACAAGTCTGGGACTGTTTTAAAAATATTTTATTTAGGGCTGGAGAGATGGCTTAGCAGTTAAGGCACCTGCCTGCTAAGCCTAAGAACCCAGTTCCAATCTCCAGGTCCCACGTTTAGCCAGGTGCAGTGACGCAAGGGTGCAATGCCGCACTTGACCACAAGGGGGGCACACATCTGGATTTCATTCACAGCAGCTGAGAGACTGCTGGCACGCTCATTCTCTGTCTCCCTCTCCTTCTCTCTGTTTGTTTCTCTATGTCTCCAAAAATTAAATAAATAAATAAAATTTTTTATTTTTTAATTTATTTGAGCTGGAGAGAGAAAGAGAATGGGTGCATCAGGGCCTCTAGTCACTACAAACAAACTCCAGACGCATGTGCCATGTGCATCTGCTTTGCATGAGTTCTGGGGAACTAAACTTGGGTCCTTAGGTTTTTTTTTTTTTTTTCCTCGAGGTAGGGTCTCACTCTGGTCCAGGCTGACCTGGAATTATCTATGTAGTCTCAGGGTGGCCTTGAACTCATGGCAATCCTCCTACCTCTGCCTCCTGAGTGCTGGGATTAAAGGCATACACCACCACGCCTGGCTTGGGTCCTTAGGTTTTACAGGCAAGCACCTTAACTGCTAAACCACCTCTCCAATCCAGAAAGGGTGTTTTGTTTTTTCCTAAAATTTATATATATATATATTTTTTTAATTATTATTTTATTTATTTTTGGAGAGAGACAGAGGGAGAGGGAAACAGATGGGCGCGCCAGCAGTCTCTCAATTGCTGTGAACGAAATCCAGATGCGTGCACCCCCTTGTGGGCAAGTGCGGCATTGCGCCCTTGTGTCACTTTGCATATGGCTAAACGTGGGACCTGGAGATTGGAACCCTGGAGATTGGAACCAGCGTTCTTGGGCTTAGCAGGCAGGCACCTTAACTGCTAAGCCATTTCTCCAGCCCTATATATTTATTTTTATGTATTGATTTGACAAAGAAAGAGTGAGAGAGAGAAAGAGAATGGTCATGCCAGGGCCTCCAGCCACTGCACACAAACTCCAGACGCATGTACACCCTTGTGTATCTGCCTAACATGGATCCTAGGGAATTGAACCTGGGTCCTTTGGCTTTACAGGCAAATGCCTTAACTGCTAAGCCATCTCTCCAGCCCCAGAAACGGTGATTTTTTTTTTTAATTACTTATTTTTGTGTGTATGTGTACATGGCAAGCATGTGGTTAGAGGACCAACAGTCTTGCTTCTGCAAATGCACTGCCAAGGCTAGCTGGTCTGTGGGTTTCAGATCCTCCTGGCTCCAACCTCCCATTGACATAGACACGTTGGGATCACAAATGCATGTGCTACTTTGCATAAAGCTTTACATGGGTGCTGGGAATTGAATCCTGGCTGACAGGCTTTGCAAACAAGCGCATTTTAACTGCTGAGCCATCTCCCCAGCTCCATGATTTAAAAACATTTTTGGGCTGGAGGGATGGCTTAGCAGATAAGGCATTTGCCTGCAAAGCCAAAGGACCCAGTTTCGATTCCCTAGGACCCACGTTAGCCAGATGCACAAGGTGGCGCATGTGTCTGGAGTTAGTTTGCAGTGTCTGGAGGCCTTGGAGCACTCATTTTCTCTCTCTCTCTCTCCCTCTTTCTCTCTGTCAAAAAATAAAAAAATTTTAAATTATTTTTAAATTTATTTAGGTTTTTAATGTAGTTTTCCTTTTATTTTATTTTATTTATTTATTAGAGACAGAGAGAGAGTATGCGAATGGATGCACCAGGGCCTCTAGCCACTGCAAATGAACTCCAGATATATGTGCCACCATGTGCATCTGGCTTCATGGGAGCTGGAGAATCGAACTGGGGTCCTTAGGTTTCATAGGCATATATGCCTTAACCGCTAAACCCCCTCTCTCCAGCCCCATGTTTTTTTAATTGAGAACTTCGATAATTGTAGACAATATCCCATGGTAATTCCCTTCCCTCCCTTTCCCCTTTGAAACTCCACTCTCCATCATATCCCCTCCCCCCTCAATCAGTCTCTCTTTTATTTTGATGTCATCATCTTTTCCTCCTATTATGATGGTCTTATGTACTGTCAGACAGTGAGGTCCTGGATTTCCAGGCCATTTTGTGTCTGTAGGAGCATGTTGTAAGGGGTCCTACCCTTCCTTTGGCTCTTAACATTCTTTCTGCCACCTCTTCCGCAATGGACCCTGAACCTTGGAAGGTGTGTTAGAGGTATTTCAGTGCTGAGCACTCCCATTTTTTTATATAGGTTTTTTTGAGGTAGGGTCTTGCTCCAGCCCAGACTGACTTGTAGTTCACTATGTAGTCTCAAGCTGGCTTTGAACTCATGCTGATCCTCCTACCACTCTACCACTCTAGCCACTGCAAATGAACTACAGATACATGTACCACCTTGTGCATATGGCTTTATGTGGATATGGGGATTCGAACCTGGGTCCTTAGGCTTTGCAGACAAGCTCCTTAACGACAAAGCCATCTCTCTAGCCCTGATTTTTTTTTTCTTTTTGAGGTATGGCTTTGTTTTAGTCCAGGCTGACTTGAAATTCACTATGTAGTCTCAGGGTGGCCTTAAGCTCACAGAGATCTTCCTACTTCTCCTCCCAAGTGCTGGGATTAAAGGCATGTGCTACTAAGCCTGGCTGAACCCTAATTTTTTTTTTTATTTTTCCAGGTAGGGTCTCGCTGTAGCTCAGGCTTACCTGGAATTCACTATATAGTCTCAGAGTGGCTTTGAACTCACAGCAATCCTCCTACTTCTGCCTCTCGAGTGCTGGGATAAAAGGCATGAGCCTTTTATTTTTTAAGATAGGATTTCACTCTGGCTCAGGCTGACCTGGAATTCACTATGTAGTCTCAGGGCAATCTGCTTACCTCTTCCTCCTGAGTGCTGGGATTAAAGGCATGCGTCATGGCACCTGGCCCTAAAATATTTTGTTTTTATTTACTTATTTGGGAGAGATACAGAAATAGGCAGATAGAGAGAATGGGCCTCTAGCCTCTGCAAACGAACTCCAGATGCGTGTGTCCCCATGTACATCTGGGGAATTGAACCTGGGTCCTTTGGCTTTGTAGGCAAGCATGCTAAGTCATCTCTCCAACCCTGATTTTTTTTTTTAATATTTATTTGAGAGAAAAAGAAAACGGCAGATAGATTGTGTGCACCAGGACCTAGCCATTGTAAAGGAATTCTCCAGACACATAGACCACCTTGTGCATCTGGCTTACGCGGGTACTAGGAATCACACCTGGGTCCCTGGGCTTCCAAGGCAAGAGTCCTATCCACTAAGCCATCTCTCCAGCCCTGATTTTTTTCTTTTTCTTTTTCTTTCTTTCTATTTTTTTTCAAGGTAGGGTCTTGCTCTAGCCCAGGCTGACCTGTATGAAACTCACTGTGTAGTCTCAGGGTGGCCTTGAACTCACAACAATCATCCTTCCTCTGCCTCCTGAGTGCTGGGATTAAAGGCCTGCTCCACCACTCCTTTTTCTTTTCTTTTCTTAGCCCCTCTTTCTTTTCCTTTTCTTTCTTCCTTCTTTCCTTCCTTCCTTTTCCCTTCCCTTCCCTGTTTTCCTTGCTTCTTCCTTCTTTCCTTCCTTCCTTCCTTCCTTCCCTTGCTTTTTCTTTTCTTTTCTTTTCTTTCTTTTCTTGGCAGAGTTGGGGACCAAACTCATTGCCTTGCACATACTAAACAAGCATTCTACCACTGAGCTATACTTTCAGCCTTGCCTTCCTCCCTACTATGCTGGAGATTGAACCCAGAGCCTTTCTCATGTTAGGCAAGTTCTATGCCTATGAGTTACACCACTAGTCCTACCTACAGTTTTTATTTCAAAAGAATCATTGCAGACTAAGTGGCATTTGGTGTTAGGGGTCTCTACTTTTTATTTTCTTATGGCTTTTCTGATTGGTGTATTTGTTTTGTTTTTGTTTTTTGAGGTAGGGTTTCACTGTAGTCCAGGCCGACCTGGAATTCACTATGTAGTCTCAGGGTGGCCTCAAACTCATGGTGATTCTCCTACCTCTGCTTCCTGAATGCTGGGATTAAAGGCATGCACCACTATGCCCAGCTAGTGTCTTTTTTTAAATAACATGAGTGTGTTTGTGAGTGTCTGTGTGCGTGTGTGCTTACAGGCATGTTTGGAGGTCATAAGACAACTTTATTTTTAGGTAGGAATTTTTGTTGCTCACCACTGCATTTACCAGGATAGCTGGTCCACGTGAGCTTTTGGGGATTCTGTTTCTGCCTCCCATCTTGCTGTAGGTGTTCTGGGATTACAGACACAGGCTACTGTGTCCAGTTTTATGTGGTTCTGAGGATCTGAACTCAGGTCATCAGGCTTGTGCAACAAGTGTTTTTCACTAATCCATCTTTCCTTCCCCCGCCCTACCTTGCTTTTTTAGGTAAGGTCTCATAGCCCAGGCTGGACTTGAACTTGCTATTTATCTGGAGCTGATCTTGAACTCCTAGTCCTCCCAAGTGCTGGGTTACAGGTGTGTGGCAGCACACTTGGCTAGTGAAATTTCTCATTTGTTATTTTGCTCATTAAATGACTTGGCAGTACTTGGTGGGTGGATTTTGAAGTGGGGAAGGCATATGTTCTCACCTGCAATACCTGTGAAAAAAGGCTCAAGAACTCTAGTGGACAGCAAACATGTACTGATCATTAGCTTTTCTTTTGCAGATGCACGTTCAGGTTCCCGAGCACAAACATCAAGATAACGTTCACGGCCCTGTCCAGTGAGAAGAGGGAGAAACAGGAAGCACCTGAGTCGCCAGTGAAACCTGTGCAGCCACACATCTCACCTCTGACCATCAACATTCCAGACACCATGGCCCACCTCATTAGCCCCCTTCCCTCCCCCACAGGAACCATCAGGTATAACAGAGACCAGCATTTGTGGGTTTTTTGGTCACACATCAACTCCCAAAGTGACTCTTTGTATCTTTTTTATAGCTGGCTGTGAAGCAGGTGATTTTAAGGTGCTTAAAGTAATGTCCCTGAGTTTTTGGAGGCTGCTTGCAGTTTCTGTGTTGTGAGATGTAATTCTCACAGTTGGTGGTATGTGTGTGTGTGTGCTATAATGTAGTATGTCGTCCCAGTATTTGCCTGGGAGTGCTGAGGGGAGGGTGCACTCGACTATGGGGCCATCCTGCTCTATTCTTTTCTGTCTAGTCTTGTTTTGAGCTGGAATTTCTTTTTTCTTTGTCCTTTTTCTTTTTGTGTTTTCAAGGCAGGGTCTCACTCCAGCCCAGACTAACCTGGAATTCACTATGTAGTTTCAAGGTGGCCTCGAACTCACAGCGATCCTCTTATCTCAGCCTCCCAAGTGCTAGGATTAAAGGCGTGGGCCACCATGCCCGTCCTGGAGTTTCTTTTTATTGATTCTGGAGCTTGAGGGGGAGTCTCCTCCCCTGCAGGACTAGGGTGGCAGGTGCATCATGTGGACACTAGTGAGCCATCTCTCCAGTCCTTTTTAAAAATTTATTTATTTATTTATTTATTTATTTTGGTTTTTCAGGGTAGTGTCTCACTGTAGCCCATACTTACCTGTAATTCATATGTGGATTCAGAATGGCCTCGAACTCAGGGTGATTCTCCTACCTCTGCCTCCTGAGTGCTGGGATTTAGCCTACCACTACGCCCAGTTTTTTTTGGTTTTTTTTTTTTTTTTTTTTTTTGGTTTTTCGAGGTAGGGTCTCACTCTGGCCCAGGCTGACCTGGAATTAACTATGTAGTCTCAAGGTGGCCTTGAACTCATGGTGATCCTCCTACCTCTGCCTCCCGAGTGCTGGGATTAAAGGCGTGCACCACCACGCCCGGCTACGCCCAGTTTTTTATTTTTATTTTTTGGTTTTTTGAGGTAAGGTCTTGTTCTAGCCCAGGCTGACCTGGAATTCACTATGTAGTCTCAGGGTGGCCTCGAATTCAGGGTCATCCTCCTACCTCTGCCTCCTGAGTGCTGGGATTAAAGGCGTGCGTCACCACGACCAGCTTAAATATTTTATTTTTATTTATTTATTTATTTGGCGGGGGGAGAATGTGCATGCCATGGACTCCAACCGCTGCAAACTCCAGAAAACATGTGCCACACTGTGCAGCTGCCCTATGTGAGTCTTGGGGAATTGAACCTGGGTCCATTGGCTTTGCAGGCAAGTGCCTTAACCACTAAGCCATCTCTCCAGCCCTCCTTTTTTTTTTTTTTTATTAAGTAAATATTTATTTATTTGCAAGCAGAAAGAAAGAGACAGAATAGATACACCAGGGGCTCTAGCTGTTATAAACTCACTCCAAATGGTATGCCACTTTGTGCATCTAGCTTTATTTGGGTACTGGGGAGTTGAACCCAGGTCTTTAGGCTTTATAGGCAAGTGCCTTGACAGCTGAGCCATCTCTCTAATCTTTGTTTTGTATTTTGAGTGAGGCTAGCCCAGGCTGGCCTCAAATTCACTTTAATCCTAACTTAGTCTCCCTCCCAAGTGCTGGGATTAAATGTATGAGTCACCACACCTGACTGTTCCTGGGTTTTACTTAGAAATTACAAGTTGATGATATGTGAGACTGTTCTATGTGACTGGACAGCTCACAAAGTACTGTTAGCTTCAAGGACAGTTTCTCTGGCCTCTGCTACTGGGACTGATGAAATTTGTGCTATGCTTTCCATAGGGTGAGGAAAAGTCCCCAAACTGTGCTGTCCTTGGAGTGGACTAAGTAGTAGCATAGGGTCATTGTAAAGTTCCACTTTGACTGTGGTTTTAGAGCTTGGGCACAGGCCAGCTGACTGTGCTATGTTCTACTTCTTGCATGGAGTGGACTTGAGAATGGGTATGTTGTAGACCGTGTAAGCTGGGGAGCATAAACACACTTGTCTCTGTACTGAGTTGGGTACCTGCTGTTTCTCAAGTGTGGCTAACTAGGGTAGGAGGCTACAAGGAAGCTCAAATAGTTTGAGGTTATACCTAAAAGCCCTGGCATGCCCATTCAAATTCATTCTCTCTCTCTCTTACATAAAAGGTAAATAAATAAAGTATTTTTTAAAACCTTAAGCTGCTGTATATTTCATTTAAGAGAGAAGAGTATTACAGCAAGGCTAGAAATCTTTACTACTTTTTTATTTATTAGAGAGTGTGTATATATGGGGGCGGGGAATGCAGAAAAAATCTTTAAAATGCTAGGTCACTGTATTTTGTATTTATTTGAGAGAGTGAGAAAAAAATTACAGGCCCGAATGTGATGTCACACACCTTTAATTCCCAGCACTTGGGAGGCAGAGGTAGGAGGATCACCGAGAGTTCAAGGCCACCCTGAGACTACAAAGTAAATTCCAGGTCAGCCTGAGCTTGAGTGTGAGATCTTACCTAGAAAAACCAAAAAAGAAAAAGAAAAAAAAAGAAAATTATATCAAGTGTAGGAATCTTTACTACTATTTTATTTATTTGAAAATGTGTGTATATAAGAGAGAGAAGAATTACAAGGCTAGGAATCTTTACTACATTTTTATTTTTTTGAAAGTATGTGTATGTGTAGGAAAATGCAAAAAATAAGTCTTTAAAATGTTAAGTTACTGTATATTTTATTTATTTGAGAGAGAGAGAGGGAGGAGAATTATAGTGAGGCAAGTAAACTTTACTACATTTTGGTTTTGTTTTGTTTTGTTTGTTTTTCGAGGTAGGATCTCACTCTAGCTCAGGCTGACGTGGAATTCATCATGTAGTCTCAGGTTGGTCTCAAACTCACGACGATTCTCCTACCTCTGCTTCTTGAGTGTTGGGATTTAAAGGCGTGTGCCACCATGCCTGGCTTTACTACATTTTTATTTATTTGAAAATGTGCATGTGGGGGGGAGAAAATTACCTATCCTAACTTTTTATTATTTTTTAAATTTATTTATTAGAGACAGAGAGAGAGAAAATGAGCATGCTTGAGCCTATAGCCACTGCAAATGAGTTCCAGATGCATGCACCATCATGTGCATCTGGCTTATTTGGGATCTGGAGAATGGAACCTGGGTCCTTAGGCTTCTCAGGCAAGCACCTTAACTACTAAACCATCCCTCCAGCCCTGTCCTACACTTTTTATTTAAAGTGTGGTAATTTTTCAGTTCCTGCAGTGTGGATGCTGAGTATAACTCTTGTCTGTTTGTTTTGTTTTTTCAAAGTAGGGTCTCACTCTAGCCCAGGCTGACCTGGAATTCACTATGTAATCACAGGGTGGCCTTGAACTCACAGAGATCCTCCTACCTCTGCCACCCCAGTGCTGGGATTAAAGGTGTGCAATACTATACCTGACCATAGCTCCTTATATTCCATATAAATGATACTGTGCAAAAACTGGATTATGAGCCAGCTATAGTGGTTCATACTTGTAATCCCAGTGTTGAGGAGGCAGAGGCAGGAGATTCGCTACATGCTCAACACCAGATTCGCCCACAACGAAAGTTCTAGGCTATCCAGGGTTAAATAGCAAGAAAGAGTCTCAAAACACCAGGGGAAGAATGGTAGGGTGTAAACTAAACACAAGCCTCCTTATCCCATCTTAGTGGTATGGCTGTAGTCACAAGGAGATTAAAAAGTATATTTTGGGCTGGAGAAATGGCTTAGCAGTTAAGGTGCTTGCCTGTGAAGCCTAAGAATTCAGCATTCCAATCTCCAGGATGCATATAAGCCAGATGCAATGACGCAAGCGTGCAATGTTACACATGGGCACAAGAGGGCACCTGGAGTTGGTTCACAGCAGCTGAAGGCCCTGGCGTACCCATTCTGTCTGTCTCTCATTCTATATCTCTCTCTCCCTCTTTCTCTCTCTCAAAAAAAAAAAAGTATAGCCAGTGTGGTGGCGCATGCCTTTAATCCCAGCATTTGGGAGGCAGTGGTAGGACGATCACCGTGAGTTCGAGGCCAGCCTAAGACTACATAGTGAATTCTAGGTCAGCCTGGGCCAGAGTGAGACCCTACCTCAAAAAACAAAAACAAACAAACAATATATATATATATTTGGAGGCTGGAGACATGGCTCAGCAATTAAGGTGCTTGCCTCCAAAGCCTAAGGACTCAGTTTCGATTCTCCAATACCTACGTAAGTCAAGATAGCACATGCATCTGGATTCATTTTCAGCGGCTAGAGGCCCTGGCATGCCCATTCTGTCTCATTTTCTCTCAGACACATAAAATATATTTTTTAAAAAGTGTATTTGGGAACTGGAGAGGTGGCTTAGCAGTTAAGGCATTTGCCTGCAAAGCCTAAGGACCCATGTTCTCCTCTCCCGATTCCACGTTAGCTAGACCCACGTGCCCACTAGGTGTCACAAGCACCTGGAACTCGGATTGTAGTGGCTGAGGCCTTAGTGTGCCAATTCTCATCTTTCCTCTGTCTCTTTCTTTTTTTTTTTTTTTTGGTTTTGCAAGGTAGGGTCTCACTCTGGTCTAGGCTGACCTGGAATTAACTATGTAGTCTCAGGGTGACCTCGAACTCTCGGCGATCCTCCTACCTCTGCCTCCCAAGTGCTGGGATTAAAGGCGTGCGCCACCACGCCCGGCTCTCTGTCTCTTTCTTAAAAAAAAAAAAAAAAAAACCGGGTATGGTGGCGCATGCCTTTAGTCCCAGCACTTGGGAGGCAGAGGTAGGAGGATCACAGTGAGTTCAAGGTCACCCTGGGACTACATAGTGAATTCCAGGTCAGCCTGAGCTAGAGTGAAACCCTACTTCAAAAAAAAGTATATTTGGCCAGGCCTGGTGGTGCACGCCTTTAATCCCAGCCCTCTGGTGACAGAGGTAGGAGGATCACTGTAAATTCGAGGCTGGCCTGAGACTACATAGTGAACTCCAGGTCAGCCTGGGTTAGAATGAGACCCTATCACAAAAACCAAGACTGGCATGGTGATGCACGCTTTTAATCCCAGCACTCAGGAGGCAGAAGTAGGAGACTTACTTTGAGTTCCTTTAAGTACATAGTGAATTCCATGTCAGCCTGGGCTAGAGCAAGACCCTGCCTCAAAATAACAACAACAGAAAGCCAGGCGTGATGGCGCACCCATTTAATCCCACCACTTGGGAGGCAGAGGTAGGAGGATTGCTGTGAGTTTGAGGCCACCCTGAGACTACATAGTGAATTCCAGGTCAGCCTGTACTAGAGTGAGACTCTACCTCAAAAAATCAAAAGGAAGGGAGGGGGGAGGGAAAGGAAGGAGAAAGAAAGAAAGACCAAAAAAAAAAAAAAAAAAAAACAAGGATATTTGATCCTTACCTACCTTGTCAGGAAAGGTTAATATTTAAAATAGGTGTGTGTTTGTTTTCTTGGTGTTCCTTCATTCAGTGGACCACTGAGACCACACTCTTGTCCTTGAGTTGGACCTTTCCATTGTCTTATGGTGTGCTGGTCTTTGGCTGCCCTAACCCCCTACTTCTCTTGACTCCCCTGCCCTCACTTAGCAACTCTCAGCTTGGCCCCAGGGAGGGGCCATCAGATCTTGTGGTCTGTGTTTCTGGACCTATCATATGCCATTTTGCTCCCTGGTAAGTTCCTGAACCATCTAGAGACTCACTTTTGTCTGGTGGAGTGGGTGTGACACTACCTTCCCAGAGTTGGCCTTACTCATTCCATGTGCTCACACTTAGGGAAATAAGTATACTATGTCCATATTGCTGCTTAGAATTCCTTTTCTTTCTTTCTTTCTTTCTTTGTTTTTAAAATACTTTTATTTTATTTATTTATTTGAGCAAGAGAGAAAGAGGTAGAGAGAGAGTGAGAGAGATACAGAATGGGCGCACCAGGGACTCCAGCCATTGCAAATGAACTGCAGATGCATGTACCTCCTTGTGCATCTGGCTTACCTGGGTCCTGGGGAATCGAACTGGGATCCTTTGGCTTTGTAGGCAAATGCCTTAAATACTAAGCCATCTTCTCCAGCTCAGCTTCTTGGGATTGTTAAATATCATAGAGAATTTGTAAGAGTACCTTTTTCTTTCTCTTTCTTTTCTTTTTTTTTTTTTTTTTTTTTTTTTTTTTTTTTTT
>PVKW010020811.1:0-36557 GCA_004027895.1 Orientallactaga bullata
CAGATGTGTTAGAACTTTCCAGAAAGTTTGAGAAAGCAGTTAAGGTGTTTGCCTGCAAAGCCTAAAAACCCCGGGTCAATTCCCCAGTTCCCATGTAAGCCAGATGCACAAGGGGGCACATGTGTCTGGGGTGTGTTGGCAGTGGCTGGAGGTCCTGCTGTGACCATTCTCTCTTTCTCTCTGCCTCTTCCTCTCTCTCCCTCTCTCTCTCAAATAAATAAATTAATTAAATATTTTTTTAAATCACGTGACAGTCAAGAGGATATTAGGTTAGACACACAGGTGGACAATGCAGGGATGAAGGTTACTTCTAGATAGTTCGGCTTTGAATCTGACCATCCCATCTCTCCACAATAGGAAATTCTATCCTCAGAAGTGTAGGTGCAGCTGCTTTTTGGGATCTTTGGTTCACAAAAGCAATGGGTTAAAAAGGACATCTGGGAGAGAGAGGGCGCCAAGGAACGTGGAGGGTCTCAAGCACCATGGCGTCCCAGGCCCAGCAGCTGCTTCATCCCAGAAGCGGGAAGCACAAGGGCAAAGCGCAGTACATGCAGGCCAAGAGGGCCAGGCGTGGGGATGCGGGCAGGCGGCAGGCAGCTGGAGCCGGGGCTGCAGGGTATCCTCATCACCTGTAACATGAACAAGTGCAAGTGCGTGGAGGAGGCCTACAGCTTGCTCAACGAGTACGGTGACGACCTGTATGGGCCCGAGAAGTTTCCAGACAAGGATCAGCAGCCCTCTGGAAGTGAGGGAGAAGATGATGATGTACAGGCTGCCTTGAAGAAAGAAGTTGGTGACATTAAGGCTTGTACAGAGATGAGACTAAGAAGATTGCAGTCAGTGGAGAGTGTAGGAAATAATGTAGTCTTTATCAGGACACTTGGGATAGAACCTGAGAAGATGGTACATCATATTCTCCAGGATATATACAAGACCAAGAAAAAGAAGACCCGAGTTATTCTGAGAATGTTACCCATCTCAGGCACTTGCAAAGCTTTCTTAGAAGACATGAAAAAATATGCAGCAACATTTTTGGAACCCTGGTTTAAAGCTCCAAACAAGGGGACATTTCAGATTAGATATAAATCGCGAAATAACAGTCACATGAATAGGGAAGAAGTTATCAAAGAGTTGGCAGGAATATTAAGCAGCCTCAATACAGAAAAGAAAGTGGATCTCACTAATCCGCAGTACACGTGGTTGTAGAAATCATCAAAGCCGTCTGTTGCGTGAGTGTCGTGAAAGATTATATGCTGTTCAGAAAATACAACCTCCAGGATGTAGTGAAGAGTGCTAAAGACCCATCCCAGCTTCACCCAAAGCTGGGCAACGGGAATGAAGCAAAATTGGAATCTGACAAAAAATGGAATCAAAATGATCCAGCAGAAGAAGGAAAAAAATAACCAGCAGGTGGCACCAGAGAACAGTGAGGAGCTCGGGCAGACAGAACCAAGATCTGAGTCACTCTTCGAAAATGAGGGAGGAGGTAAATCAGAAATTGCAAGTCTGGTCACAGAAGGAGCCAACTCAAATGAAAATGACCTCTCATAGGATGTCATTGTGCTGGAGGTGGGTTTCTCAGCCAGGGTTCTGTGAGATTTTCCTGGGGTTCCATGTAAAATTTAACAATATATTTTGGCTTCTGTGTGCTGATCAATGCCGCTCTCACAGTACTAAACAGTGACCTCTCAGCCCTGCTAACCGTACTGTTAGCATCCCCTCAGCTCAGTCAGCAGTTTTTTCAGGTCTATGTGCTATTACACAGGGGGAGGGTGGTAATTATTACACAGATGAAAGATACTGGCCTTTTCCTCTGCATTATCTTCCCCAGTTCCCTTTACAAACTGCCAAACGATGAATAGTAATGAACAGTAACTAAGAAGTAGGAAATCCCAGGGAAGTGTCCTTCATTCTGAGAAGATTACATGCTAACACTCAACTGTGCCCTGCCACTCTGTTTTAAACACTGCAAAATGGGATTGTGTAGGTTTAAAGAAAAGTGTGTTGTTTTTGATGGCTTTGAGTTTTCATTGTTATATTTTAGCATTAACTTTTTTTTTTTTTTTTTTGGTTTTTTGAGGTAGGGTCTCACTCTGGTCCAGGCTGACCTGGAATTAACTATGTAGTCTCAGGGTGGCCTCGAACTCACGGTGATCCTCCTACCTCTGCCTCCCAAGTGCTGGGATTAAAGGCATGCACCACCACGCCCGGCTTAGCATTAACATTTTTATAAGCAAATCTGATGGTTTTTTTGCTGCAGATATTGAAGCCAGGTGTGAGGTAATAGGACCATTTGAAACAGGCTTATGGACATTTCTGATAAGATTATTGAGAAAGAATCAGCCTTCAGAATTACTTCCATATATGAGTACAAAAGGAATACCAAGCAACTCTGTCGTGACATTAAAGCTACTTTCCAGGGTTTCATTTGGACTCATGTCCAAGCATTTCTGTTGCATTGTGCATTGATTGTGGCTTGTAGCTATATATGTAGTAATGATTCTGGCATATAAACCAGTTATTTGCCAAGGATGTTTGTTACTTTAAATAGCTTTTGGACTAGCAAAATAAAGGTTTTCTTTTTTAAAAAGTGGCATTGACTAAGAAAGTTTAAGCAGCAAATTACTTTCAAACAGATCTCCTAGGAAAGAATTGGTGAGAACTGCACATCAAAATGCTGGGGCAAACATAAGACTTTGAACAACTTTATTGTCAGTATAATAAGCTGATTTACAAATAATGCTGAAGAGGTTTTGTATAATTATGTTAAAATTAGCAGCCTTTCCACCTGGATTGGTCAGTCAATAGAGTTGACAAATAATGTGTAAATGATCCAATTAAAACAACTTTTTATTGTTCAGACTCTCCCACAGTGGTCAGTACATATTTAGTGCTGTGTTTTCATACTTGAAAAACCACTGTTCTGTTGCACTCTTGGAACTCTGTCTGTGGTTGGCTCTATAGCAGTTTTGCTTCCTTTAAAAATATATATATAGGGCTTAGAAGATGGCTTAACAGTTAAAGGCACTTGCTTGCAAAGCCTGAAGGCCCAGTTTCAATTTCCAAACCACCCACATAAGCCAGAAGCAAAAGTAGGGCAGGCATCTGGTATTCATTTGTAAATAGCCAGAGACCCTGTTTCACCCATAAGCACATACCAAATTAAAAACTGTGATGTTGATATAGTACTCACTGCTTTATACACAGAGGTACTGATTTCAAAAACCTGCAGATGATAAGACAAAATCTTCTCAGAAATGCTACCATGTTTAATTTTATTAAAAGACTCATTCATGAGGGAAAATGCAATCTAAAACCTGGACCAAGAGCACATAATCTGCTAACTAGAGGAACCTAGTGGCTTACCAGAGGAAGAATCCTGAATATTTTGCTGGAAAGATGAAGGGCCAGAGTCCTTATAAGAAAATAATAGGACAAGTCTTGCTAATAGCTTTGAAATTGAAGAACATAGATTATTTAGTGCACAGTTTCAGCACATAAAAACTGACCACATTTCTATAAGATCATATAGAGAAAGTTTTATTTTGAAAGTGACAATCTGAGATTTTAGAAAAGGAAACTGACTGGAAAAGTAAATTGTCAAAGGAACTCGAGAAGTGTTTCTGTAAGAACTTGCACTTGAAATATCACAAGTCTTGTGTTATGAAAACTCAAATGGAGGAAATTCAAAACAAAAGGACCTGAGAAACACTTCTCCAATAAGGCACCCAAGTGTATGACCTACCCCAGAATTTACTATCTGAAAAAATATTCTCCAGGGAGGCACCCCAGTGTGTGACCAACCCCAAGAACAGTTTGTTTTCACCGAATTCATCATCTGATAACCCTTCTCTGGAAAGAACCCTAATCACTCATAAGAGCAGCTTGTTTCCCTAGAATACAGCCTATGAAAACATCTTCCCCAAAGAGTGATCACTATAGACACACATGATGACAGGAGCTCATTCACTGGGATTCCATAGCCTGAACAGAACTTCACCAGGGGCCAGCCCCAGGGTAGGATCCCAGCCTCTATATATCCCTGAGCTGGAAGAAATAATGAGCCAGACATGGTGGTGCACACCTTTAATCCCAGCACTGGCGAGGCAGAGGTAGGAGGATTGCCGTGAGTTCGAGGTCACCCTGAGACTACATAGTGAATTCCAGGTCAGCCTGGGCTAGAGTGAGACCCTACCTCAAAAAAACAAAAAAGAAAGCCGGGCGTGGTGGCGCACGCCTTTGATCCCAGCACTCGGGAGGCAGAGGTAGGAGGATTGCCATGAGTTCGAGGCCACCCTGAGACTACATAGCTAATTCCAGGTCAGCCTGGACCAGAGTGAGACCCTACCTTGAAAAAACAAAAAAGAAAAAAAGAAAAAAGAAAGAATGAGAAAGTATTGTAAATTGCCTCATAAATTATGTTGCTGCTACAGGTCAAAATAGAAGCTGTACTTCCAAAAGAAAGTGGATCCAATAAAAAGTGAACAATGGAGTCACACATCACACACAAAACTGTTTAGGTTAGGCAGCCAAGTTGTACTCGTGCATTTTATATATAGTTTTTTGTTTGTTTGATTGTTTTTTGGTTTTTCAGTGCAGCATTTTGATGTTCATTAATTATCATGAATATATTAGTTATCCCAGTATGTGTGCTAAAAATTCACACACAATTAAAAATTTAAAACCTAGCAGGACGTGGTGGTGCACACCTTGAATCTCAGCACTTGGGAGGCAGAGGTGGGAGGATGGCCATGCGTTCAAGGCCACCCTGAGACTACATAGTGAATTCTAGGTCAGTGTGGGCTAGAGTGAGACCCTACCTCGAAAAACCAAAAAATAGGACTGGAGAGATGGCTTAGCAGTTAAGGCATTTGCCTGCAAACCCAAAGGACTTGGTTTGGTTCCCCAGGACCCACGTAAGCCAGATGTACAAGGGGACACATGCATCTGGAGTTCGTTTGCAGTGGGTGGAAGCCCTGATGCACCCATTTTATCTCTCTCTCTCTCTCTCTCTCACATACTGCACTGGCATCGTTTAATGCCTCAGTTTTATTATATTTGGTTTACTGACAGACAAAATTATGAGGCCTGACGGGTCTCAGTATGGAGTCACCAAGGACAGCAGGATGGCGACAGACACATAAGGAAGTGGATTATCCACATTCCTCAAGAAACAAGCCAGGCATGGTGGTGCACACCTTTAATCCCAGCACTGGTGAGGCAGAGGTAGGAGGGTCGCTGTGAGTTCAAAGCCACCCTGAGACTACAGAGTCAATTCCAGCTCAGCCTGAGCCAAAGTGAGACCCAACCTCAAAAAACCAAAAATAAATAAATAAAAAAGAAAAAGGGGGACATTGCTTTCTAGGTTATCTTTTAAAATCAATTTTTCCTATTTACTTATTTAAGAGAGAGAATGAATATGCCAGGGTCTCCAGCCACTGAAAAAAACAAAAACCTCCAGGTGCATGGATCTCCTTGTACATGTATGTGGCTTTACGGTGGGTCCGGGGGAACTGAAACTGAGTCCTGTGGCTTTGCAGGCCAAGGCCTTTAACCATTAGGCCATGTCTCCAGCCCACAACCTAGGTTTTTCATTCCTTTATAACGTGTCTTCCATTTATTTTATTTTATTATTTTATATTTATTTTATTTTATATTTTATTATTTTATATTTTATTATTATATATTATATTACATATTATGTTAATTTATATATTATTATTATTATCATTATTATTAGTTTTTTGAGGTAGGGCCTCACTCTAGCTCAGGCTGACCTGGAATTCACTATGTAGTCTCAGGGTGGCCTCAAACTCTCAGCAATCCTCCTACCTCTGCCTCCCAAGTGCTGGGATTTAAGACATGCGCCACCATGCCCGGCTATTTTATCATTTTATTTTATTTTATTTTATTTATTGTTTCTTTCATGAGCCACCTAATCACAAAGGTGGTTGAAACAGCCTCTGAAATCTCTCAAGACAGCTATGCACCCAGCCACTTACAACTCATGATGGCCCAAGACAATGGCACAGCATGGAATTTCGTACCCAGTTAATACATATTTTCTGAGCTGGAGAGGTGGCTTAGCGGTCCAGGTCCCACGTAAGCCAGAAACACAAGGTGGCACATGCGTCTGGAGTTTGTTTGCAATGGCTGGAGGCCCTGGTGCACCCATTCTCACTCTCTCTCTACTAAATAAATAAATAAATTTTATTTTATTTTATTTTATTTTATTTTATTTTATTTATTTCTGGCTTTTCAAGGTAGGGTCTCACTCCAATAAATAAAAATTTAAATAAATAAATAAATATTTTCCTTGCTCCAGGATGAAAATGTTCAGCATAATTTGGGGGGCCAAATAAAAAAGAGGAGGAACAGTGACTGAAATTCATGGATATTCTTCCAGGGTGTCCATTGCAGCTCACTTAGAAAATAGCTATCAGTTCCCTGTGGGCATATTTCTTATGATTCTGAATCACTTGTGGATTCTGTTTGTTTGTTTGTTTGTTTGTTTGTTTGTTTGTTTGTTTGTTTGTTTGAGACAGAAGAAGATGGAGAGGGAGAGAGAATGGGCGCGCCAGGGCCTTCAGCCCCTGCAAACAAACTCCAGATGCATGCACCACCTTGTGCATCTGGCTAACGTGGGACCTGGGGAATCGAACCGGGGTCTTTGGCTTTGACGGCCACTAAGCCATCTCTTCAGCTTACTTGCTGATTCTATTTTTTTAAAGCTTTTTAATTTTTTTTTTTTAATTTTTGGAGAGAGACACAGAGAGAAAGGGAGAGGGAGACAGATAGAGAATGGGAGCGCCAGCAGTCTCTCAGCTGCTGTGAACAAAATCCAGATGCATGTGCCCTCTTGTGGGCAAGTGCAGGATTGCACCCTTGTGTCACTTTGCATCTGGCTAAACGTGGGACCTGGAGATTGGAACTCGGTTCTTAGGCTTAGCAGGCAGGTGCCTTAACCGCTAAGCCATATCTCCAGACCTGCTGATTCTATTATTTTTTTTAATTTTCTTTATTTTTTTAAAGATTTATTTTATTTTTAAATTTATTTTGTTATTTTATTTTATATTTTATTTCAGAGACCAAGAAAGGGAGAGAGAGATAGAGGATGGGCATGCCAGGGCCTCCAACCACTGCAAACGAACTCCAGACACATGTGCCACCTTGTGCATGTGGCTTACATGGGACATGGAGAATCTAACCTGAGTCCTTAGGCTTTGTAGGCAAACACCTTAACAGCTAAGTCATCTCTCCAGCCCCGTTTTATTTTATTTTATTATTTTTTATTTTATTTTTAAAATTTTATTTATTTATTATTATTTTATTTTTATTTTATTATTTATTAGAGACAGGGAGAGACAGAATGGGCATGCCAGGGCCTCCAGCCACTGCACACACACTCCAGACACGTGCGCCCCCTTGTGTGTCTGGCATGACAGGGTCCTGGGGAACTGAGCCTCGAACCGGGGGCCTCAGGCTTCACAGGCCAGCACTGAACCGCTGAGCCATCTTCTCTCCATGCCCATTGACCCTATAGACACCACAGAGAGTTTCCAGGACCACGATCACAGGAACCCATTCTAGCAAATCTTCAGTGAAGTCGTCAGCCCAAAACATGTGAGAGAGAAAGAGAACATACACAAGGGTGGGCCCAAGCGTCTAAGGTAATAAATAATAATAAAATAAAATAATACAATACAATACAATACAATAATAATGACAATAAAATAATAATAATAAAATAATAGAAATAATAAATAATTGAAATAATAATTATAATAAATTAATAAAATAATAATAAAAATGAAATAATAATAAATAATAATAAAATAAATAAAATATATTTATGGTGGCGCTCACGCCTCTCATCCCAGCAGCACTGGGGAGGGAGGCAGAGATGGAGGAGGGTTGTGGCTGTGAATTCGAGGCCACCCTGAGATGACAGAGTGAATTCCAGATCAGCCTGGGCTAGAGCCAGACCCTATCTCGAAAACCAAAAAAAAAAGAAAACCAAAGAAATAAATGTAACATCTACCGTAAGTACAGTGTCATGTAGCCCAAAGCAGGAAGAGGCGTTTAGGGCATGATATATATATATATATATATATTTTATATATTATACATAATATATACATATATAAATATATATTTAAATTTATACATATATACATAAATATATATGATATATATTTACATATATAATATGGACAATATATTATTTTATGTGTTATAGATTATTATAAATATGTATATTATATATTATGTATACTACATAATATATACATATACAAATATATATAAACATATGTAAATATGTAAATTTATGTATATATCATAATAGGATTAGGGTTAATGTTATATGTAAATTTATATACATAAACACACACACACACATACATATATATATATATAAATTTGTTTTTGGTTTTCGAGATAGGGTCTGGCTCTAGCCTAGGCTGACCCAGAATTCACTCTGGCATCTCAGGCTGGCCTTGAACTCACGGCCATGACCCTTCTACCTCTGCCTGCCCATTGCTACTGGGATGAAAGGTGTGAGCACCACCACACCCAAGTGATTTTTTATTGCTCTTATTATTATTATTTGGTTTTCCTTATCATCCTTACTACTGCTACTGCTACTGCTACTGCTACTACTACTATTTGGTTTTCATCATTATTACTGTTATTTGGTTATTATTATTATTTAGTTTTCATTATTATTATTATATTATTTTTATCATTATTATTATTACTATTATTATTTGGTTTTCCTTACTACCACTACCACTATTTGGTTTTCCTTATTATTATTACTATTATTAGGTTTTCCTTATTATTATTATTACTATTACTATTATTTGGTTTTCATTGTGATAACTGTTATTATTATTATTATTTGGTTTTCCTTATTGTTATTATTACTATTGTTATTATTATTGCTATTGTTATTATGATTTTGCTTTCATTATTATGATTATTGCCATTATTATTTGGTTATTATTATTATTATTACTATTAGTATTGTTTGGTTTTCATTATTATTACTGTTGTGGTTATTATTATTATGTTTTCCTTATTTTACTTTACTACTACTGCTACTACTATCACTAGGTTTTTATTATTAATATTGTTATTACTATTATTTGGTTTTCATTTTATTATTATTACTACTATCATTATCATTTGGCTTTAATTATTATAATTATTGCTATTATTATTTTGTTTTCAATTTCCAGTATTACTACTACTGCTGCTAGTACTACTATTATCTTATTATTAACATTATTATTATTATTAGGTTTTCATTATTACTAGTACTAATAATAATTATATTATTATTATGTTTTTTTCCCGAGGTGGGGTGTGGCTGCAGTGCAGTCTGAAGTGGAACTCAGGCTGCAGTCCTCATCCTCCTGTCCTCCTGGTCCTCCTGTCCTCCTGACCTCCTGACCTCCGTTCTGTTTTGGTCCGGTGGCGTCCAGGTCCAGGTCCAGGTGCAGGTACAGGTCCAAGTCCAGATCTAGGCGCAGTGCGGGAGTCACCCTCGGTGCGGATGGCTTTGTGCACGTGGGGGGTGGTGGGTTGGGGGTGGCAGGGATTCGAACCCAGGATCCTTCAGCTTCGTGGGTGGGCGGACAGACAGACAGATGAGCGAGTGAGCCAGCGCCTGAACCGTTGAGCCAGGAGTGCAGCCGCTCCTGACACCCCCTGAGCCAGAGTCACATAAAAATGATGTCCAACGGGGAGGAGGGGGGAGAGGCAGGGAGGACGAGGGTTAGGGCCACAAGTTCAAGACCAGCCTGAGAACATAGAGTGGGTTCCGGTTCAGCCTGGCCTAAAGACACATCTGACCTCAAAAAACCATATTATTAATAATAACAATAATAAAAAATAAAATTAAAAATAATAAAATAATGTAAAATGAAATAAACATAAAATTAAATTAAGTTAAAAAGTAAAATAAAATAAATAATAAAATAAAAAGTAAAATAAAATAATAATAAAATTAAATTAAATTGAAAAGTAAAATAAAATAAAAAGTAATAAAAGAGAAAGTTAAATAAAATAATAGTGAAATAAAAGTAAAATAAAGCCTGGCGTGGTGGCGCATGCCTTTAATTCCAGCACTCGGGAAGCAGAGGTAGGAGGATCGCCAAGAGTTCAAGGCCACCCTGAGACTACATAGTGAATTCCAGGATCAGAGTGAGACCCTACCTCGAAAAACCAAAAAAAAAAAAAAAAAAGGAAAATAAAATAATAAGTAATAAAAGAGAAAGTTAAATAAATGATAAAATAAAAAATTAAAAACTAAAATAAATAAAATAATAAATAATAAAATGAAATGATAAATACTAAAACTAAAAAGTTAAATGAAATGACACATTAATAATAAATAATAAAATAAATAAAATAAAAAGTAAGAAAATTGAAGTCGATTTTCTTAGGAGGAGGAGGAGGGTCGTGGCCATGAGTTTGAGGCCAGCCTGAGACGGGGAGAGGGTGGATTCAGGGTCAGACTGGCCTAGAGCCACACCCGACCTCAGTGGTAATCACAATAATGATAATGATCATCATCATCATAATAAAATAAAATAATAAACAAATAAACTGGGTCTGGAGAGATGGCTCAGCAGTTAAGGCACATGCCTGCGAAGCCCAAGGACCCAGGTTCGACTCTCCAGGACCCACGTAAGCCAGATGCACAAGGTGGGGCATGCGTCGGGAGTTCGTTTGCAGCGGCTGGAGGACCTGGCGTGTCCATTCCCTCCGCTCTCTCTGCCTCTCTCTGTCCCTCTCTATTTCTCTCTCTCTAATCAATAAATGACTAAAATATCTTTTAAATATTTCTTTTCATTTACTTACTTATTAGACACACAGAGAGGTTGTGCACTGGACAGACCTTGAGCCAGGAGGCCAGCCACATGGCCTTTTAAGATTTATCTTTATTTCTTCCTTTAATAGTTACAGTTATTTATTCATTTATTACTTACATTGATTTATTATTATTTAGATTTATTTACTATTTAAGTTTATTCATTATTATTTGTATTTATTTCTTTATTATTGATATTTATTTATCATTTATACTTGTTTAATATTCACTCATATTAGTTCACTATATTTATTATTTATATTCACTTATTCAATATATTTATTAGTTTATGACATTTATTTGTTTTATTTATTTGTTTACATTCATTTAGTATTTATCCTTCTTTATTATAGTTATTTTATTTATTATATGTATTTATTGTTTTATTTATTATTTATAGTCATTTGTTTAATCCTTATTTGTTTATTATATTTATCATATTTATATATTCATTTATTTATTTTTTATTTATATTGGCTTATTTAATATTTATACTGCTTTGTTTATTTGTTATATTTACATATTATTTATTATGTTTGTTTTATTATGTATATTCATTTATTTATTATTTAATATTTATGTTTATTCATTATATTTATTTATTGTTTATATTCATTTGTTTAATATTCACATTTATTTATTATATTTATTGTTCTATTTGTTTATTATTTATATTCATTTATTTGATAGTCACCCTTATTTGTTTATTATATTTATTTTTATTTATTGTTTGTATTCATCTAATATTTATCCTTATGTATTATTTTTACTTATTATTTATTGTTTACTTATTGTTTTATTTATATTCATTTACTTAATATTTATAATGATTTGTTCATTATAATTATTTATTTATTGGTTATATTAATTTATTCAATATTTATACTGCTTTATTATATTTACTTTTTGCTTTTCTTATTTATTGTTTGCATTCATTTACTTAATATTTATACTGATTTGTTTGTTATATTTATTTATTATTTATCATTTGTATTTATTGCTTTAATTATTTTTTATATTAATTTTAAATTTTTATTATATTCAATTTATCGTATTTATTTATTTTATTGATTATTCACCTCTATGATTATATTATTTATCTATTATTATATCTATTATTCATCTTTATTTGTTCGTTGCATCATTTCACCCTTTATTGATGAGAAAAAAGAGAGAACAGGACACCAGTGCACGACACGGCCTCCCAGCGACACTGGGACACCGCTTTGTTCACGTGGGATCTGGAGATTCGAACCCGGGTCCTCTGGCTACGTGAGCAGGTGCCCTAACCGCTGAGAAACCTCGCCAGACCCCAAGTCCACGCACGCACACACGTGCACACACATGTGCATGCACGTCACAGAGAAGGGAGGCCGCCACAGCCACACGTCTCTGGCTGGATTCGAACTCACAGCCATTCTTCTCTGGCTGGACTTGAACTCATGTCTGTGGGTCTCTGGCTGGATTTGCACTCACGGTCACGTGTCTCCGGCTGGATTTGAAGTCATTAGCTGTGTGTCTTTGGCTGAATTCGAACTCACGGCCATGCGTCTCTGGCTGGACTTGAAATCATGGCTGTGGTTCTCTGGCTGGATTCGAACTCACGACCATGTGTTTCGGCTGGATTTGAACTCATGACTGTGTGTGTGTGTGTCTCTCTGGCTGGATTCGAACTCATAGTCACGTGTCTCCAGCTGGATTTGAAGTCACTGGCTGTGTGTCTTTGGCTGGATTGGAACTCACGGCCATGAGGCTCTGGTTGGACTTGAACTCATGGCCGTGTGTCTCTGGCTGGATTCAAACTCACGGCCCTGTGTCTCAGGCTGGATTCGAGTTCATGGTTGTGTGTGTGTGTCTGGCTGGATTTGAACTCATGACCACGCATCTCCCTATGGATTCAAACTCACAGCCATGAGTCTCCTCCCACTGGATTTGTTTGTTTTTTTTGGTTTTTTGAGGTAGGGTTTCACTCTGGTCCAGGCTGACCTGGAATTCACTCTGTAGTCTCAGGGTGGCCTCGAACTCTCAGTGATCCTCCTACCTCTGCCTCCCGAGTGCTGGGATTAAAGGCGTGCGCCACCACGCCCAGCTCTCCCACTGGATTTGAACTCATGGTTGCGGGTCTCCTGCTGAATCCCAACTCACAGCCGCGTGTCTCCAGAGGAATTCAAACACACGGCCACGCGTCTCCAGCTGGATTCGACTCACAGCCTATGACCTTGGCCATGGGAGGTGGTCACCTGGAGGGTGCTCATACTCAGTCCTCACCCTGAAATGTAGTTCGGATCTTAGGGTGCTCTATGCTCAGTCCTCCATGGGGAGACCCGGGACCAGCTGTCGGGGTGCCCAGAACTCCACGGTTGGCATGACGAATGATACGGGGTGCTCAGTACTCCAATGGTGGCATGAGGCATGACACGGGGTGCTTATGCTCAGTCCTCCATGGGAGAAACGGGATCTGCTGTCGGGGTGTTCAGTACTTTCCCCAAAGGAATGGGGGGAAACGGCGCATGCGTCAAGGTTGTCCGACTGAAACGGAAAGGGCCGAACGTCTTCGGGGACGGCCGAGTATGGACGGAAGTTCCGGAAGATCTCCGGAAATGGCCGAAAATAGCCTACGGGTCCCGGGTTGACGGAAAGAGCCGAGTATCTTCGGGAACGGCCGAGTGTTGACGGAAGTTCCCGAAGATTTCCGGAAATAGCCGAAGAGTGCCCACGGATCCCCGGTTGACGGAAAGGGCCGAGTGTGAACGGAAGTGACCGAAGATCTACGGAAACGGCCGAAGATGGCTGACGGGTTCCGAGCTGACGGAAAGAGCCGAGTCTTCGGGGACGCCCTAGTGTGGACGGAGATACCCGAAGATTTCCGGAAACAGCCGAAGATGGCTGTCGGGTCCCTGGCGGACAGAAATAGCCGAGCGTCTTTGGGAACGGCCGCATGTTGACGGAAGGTCCCGAAGATGGCCGAGGGGTCCAGGGTGACGGAAAGGGCCGAGCGTCTTTGCGAATGCCCGAGTGTGCACGGATATACCCAAGATACCCGGAAATGGCCGAAGATGGCTGACGTCCCGGGCTGATGGAAAGGGCCCAGCTTCTAGGGGAGGGCCGCGTGTGCAGGAAGATCTGAAGATCTGTTTATGTGTGCATGCAGTATGCGCCACCTGTGTACACTGTGGGCGTCTGCATGACGTATGTGCCAACTGTGTACACTGTGGAAGTCTGCAGGCAGTAGGTGCCGACTGTGTACACTGGGCGTGTGCACGCAGTAGGCAACACCTGTCTGCATTACTGAAGTATGCGCCGATTGTCTACACTGGATATGTGCACGCAGTATGCACCGACTGTGTGCACCGTTCGTGTCTGCATGTGGTATGTGTACACTGTGGACGTCTGCGCTGGCTGTGTACACAATGCCTGTCTGCATGCGGTGTGCAACTACTGTGTGCACCGTGGGCGTGTGCACGCAGTATGCACCGGCTGTGTGCAGGGCACTGGCATGCATACCTATGTGCGACGTGGATAAACTAACGCAGGAAGCCAGCTCTGAGCACCGCCAGTAGGCACGCAGTTGGCTCCACCTGCATACACTCGCGCTCACTCACGCACACAGGCTCACACACGCCCAGGGGCGCGTGATGTTACTGAAGGGCAGAGGGCGGGGCAACGGGCAGCAGCTCCTGTCCATCATCCTGCAGGCCCCGCCCTGACTCACAGGGCCCTGACTCACAGGGCCCCCCGCCCGACTGGCAGGGGGCATGGCAACAGGTGGCAGCACCTGTCTGTCATCCTCCAGGCCCCGCCCTCCCCACACTGACTTGACTGGACCTGACTAGGCTGACCCACACTGACCTGACTAGGCTGACCTGACTGGACCTGCAAACATTCCCAGGCTGGGGAGGGGGAGGGTGAGGTCACCACGTCAAACCCGCCCACCTGCCCTGACTGACAGAGTGGCAGGACTGATGGCTGGACTCAAGGCTGCCAGGAAGACACCATACAGGCGCCCCGGGTGAGACACGTATGCACACAGAGACACAGATGAGAGACAGAAAGGCAGAGGCAGAGGTCAGAGACTGAGGTGAGAGACAGACAGAGGCTGGGTGAGAAACAGATAGAGGCAAAGGTGAGAGACAGACAGACAAAGGCTGGGTAAGAGACAGAAAGAGGCTGGGGTAAGAAACAGACAGACCGACAGAGGCCGGGGTGAGGAGAGGCAGATGATGCGGGAGGGACAGGACAGGAAGTAGAGGACAAACGAGCAGGGTCAGGAAGTAAAATAAAAAAGATCTGTACAGGTGCATAGAATGTTTCATTTTCTCTGTGAATGAGAAATCCAGAGCAAGGCAGTCAAAGGCTTGTGTGGTAGTTTCACACCTGCACTACATCTTCATCCATACTTGGCATGTGGCGGTAGCATGATTGTCATGAGATGGATGCTAAAACCACAGGCATCCTCTTTACCTTCCAGGAAGAAAAAAAGTTGATGCACCAGCTTAGTTAGTCCTGTTTTAGAAACTTTCCAATCATCTCCACCAAAAAACTTCCACTAACACCTCAGCATATTTTAGTCACATACTTGTCGCTAGTGTAGAGGAAACTAAAGCCAGGTGCGCTCCTGCTGAAAAAAAAAAAAAATCTGAGCTCTCGTACTGAGGCACTGGGAGGGCTACTGATATAGGTCTGTGGTACAGAACCTTGGGTTCAAACAGCAGCACTGCTAAGTAAATAACTAAAAAGATGGGGATATATGCTTGGCTGGATCTGCTGCCGCAGGCCTGGAAACCCGTCTATTAGGCTGATGAGGAGAATGGAAAGTTCAAGGCTAGCCTGGGCACCTCAAAAATAGAAAAAAAGAAATAGAAAAAAAGAAATAGAAAAAAAGGAGAATAATAATTATTTTTATTTCAGCTGCATAGGGGAGAGAAAAGAAGCAATCAGAAAGTATTTAATTTTCCGTCACCAAATCTTGATGTTTTTTCACATATGAGACAGGAACTTGCTATGAAACCTGGAGTGGCCTAGAACTATGTAGCCCAAGCTCGCCAAAAACTCATGGAAATTCTGAGGCTCCAGCCTCCTGAGTGATGGAATTAGAAGTGTGTACCAACACACCAAGCATTCTACCACCATTTCAGTTTCCGAACTAAATCTGTCCTCAAGCACTGACTACAGCCCGTGTCAGTGGAAGAAGATCATGTTCCATTCCAAGGCTGACTCTCCACTGTTGCACTGGGTCCTTTTGTGGCAATTTCTTCATCCAGTTGCAGTCGTGCACACCTGTAATCCCAACTACAGGAAGATCACAAGTTTGAGGCCAACCTGGCCAATAAAGTGAGTTTCTGCTTCTTTCAAAACAAGAAGCAAAGGCTGGAGAAATGGCTTAGCAGTTATAGCACTAGCTTGCAAAGCCAAAGTACCCAGGTTCAATTCTCAAGGACCTACGTAAGCCAAATGCACAAGGTGGTGCATGCATCTACAGTTCATTTGCAGCTGCTCCAGGCCATGGTGTACCCATTCTCCCCTCCCCGAATAATTAAATAAAAATTTAAAAAGAATAGGCTAGAGAAATGGCTTAGCTGTAAAGGCACTTGCCTGCCAAGCGTAAGGACCCAGGTTTGATTCCTCAGACCCACATAAGCCAGATGTACATGGTGGTACTTATGTCTGTCGTTTGGATCATTAGTCTTTGCAGGCCAAGCATCTTAACTGCTGAGCCATCTCTCCATTCCCCAGACCAGGTCCAACTCCTGAGAAGACTGAAGATGAAAATGTTCAGAAAAGGGAAACCTGTTTGCTTTGATTTCTCTGGGACTGAGCACATGAATACCTTTTAATGGGGTTATTGAAGTAACTAATAATGGAAGAAGGTGGTTGCTGTGAAAGGGTAACTACTATAGTTTGTATCGTGGATGTTCCCCTAGTATTGAAGGCTTAATTCCACAGTCAGTGATATGACTGGGAGGAAGAAGAGCATTGAGGAGGTGGGACTCAAGGAAGGAAGTTTAGGTGAGTAAGGCAATGTTCTTGAAGGGGATCCTGGGACATGGCCTCTCCTCCCCCTCTGGATTCCAGGATTGTATGAGGTGAACAGCTACTTATACTAGGCACTCCCACCATCTGCCTTATCTGGGACCCAAAAGCAACAGGGCTGAAATCTCTTACCATGAGCCAAAATCAAGGCTTCCTCTTCTGAAGTTGATCATCTTAGTGACCTTGTTCCAGTTCCCCAGGACCCAGTGTAACAGTGGCCAAAAATAAACCAAACAAGTTAATGAAATAAAGGGAGAAATTTTAGAAAGTAAATAGTAATCTATGTTCTAATCATATAATCACTAAAAATACAATGAGATTAATAAAAGTAATGAGACCACTTTGAAGATAAAGCTAGAAAATTTTATTAATATGTATGTTGCAAATGACTCCATGTTAATAATGGTTCTCACCAACAACTGCAGTTCAATCTACAGTCAACTAGAGCTACCAAGGCCCGTCACTTGTGGGGCCTGGTGTGTGATGGCTGTAAAACATGCTTGTATGGGTTGCCCCAAGGGACCTTGCAGACAGAACTTTCCAGTTGATGTTCATGGCTTTGATATCATGCTGTCACCAATCTATTCCACGCACAGGTATGTGGAATGCATTTGAAAAGCTCCGGGATACAGAGAGGGTTTCAAATTGACCATATCATCATGTTCAAAATGATGCAGAATAGGGAACATATGGCTGATGCCCTGAGCAGGGCAAGGTTCAAGTACCCTAGAGAACAGGAAATCCACAAGGGGCCCCTGCCCCTTCTAATCCTGGTTGGAAATTAGACAAATTTGTCTCAGTGATGTTTTTGTGTCAAAAAAAGAAACATTTTAGGACTACTGAGGGAGTTTAGGATGACTGTGCCCCCAAAAGTAAAAAAGCAAGAATGTCCTCAAGCCTGCCCTAGCAGTCCCCATGTTATTGCACACCAGAGAGGTATTCTCCTTATCTCTTGACTAAAAGAGTTCTCTACATCTGTTGTTACATACACAACCTGAGTCACTCCCTGGACCTCTTTCCTAGCTGAGATTCCTGGAAGGTTTAAATCTGATAGTGGCATTGTGTCTACTCAGCACCAAAACTTGGCATCATGACAAGGTAGCTCAGCCCCCATTCTGAATCCATAAGTGACCCCAATTTGGGTCACAGGACAGGTTTTACCCCCTAACACCTTCCATGTGACAGGAGCTCCCTATACTTGCTCCACTTTTTTTCTCAATTGAATAGTCTAAGCCTTACCTTATGATCTGTGAATTTCACTTCTTTAAACTCATAAGACAAGAATCTGGAATGCCCAAAATTTATTGGTGAAAAAGCAAACTTAGTGCTGCCACTGCTCACAATTCTACCAAAGTCCAACTAGCTGAACCAATGAATTTACGGGGTTGACTTACAAAGCAAATGTGGGGTGTCATTTACAGGAGTGTCAGTGACCCCAAAACAGCTGCATTACTGCAAAGTCTACCCCATAAGAAATGATATGAAAACTGTACCACAGCATCTACTTAACCTTTCACTTCCTACCTTATCCCAAAATCACTAGCAGCACAGGAGGGGGCAGGAAGGAGTAATGGTTATAATTCCAGGAAAGGGGCCTGTAACTCTCCCCTCCTTTTACCAGGCAGGGTCAATAGCTCCATTACCATTTCCATAGACCTGGCTATCACTGCAATGCTCTGTTCAAGTACTCTGACAGGCTTACTAGAAGGCATTCTCTACAGGCATCAAGTTATATCTGGAGAAAAAAGCCCTCCCTACCACATTTAATTTTTTTGGTTTTTGTTGTTATTGTTGTTTGTTTTCCTAGGTAGAGTCTCCCTTTAGTGCAGGCTGACCTGGAATTCACTATACACTATGTAGTCTCAAGCTGGCCTTGAACTCACAGGGATCCTAACTCACACCAAGTCCTACCACATTCTTGAACATCTTTGTGATCTACGTATACCAAACTTACTTTACTGATTAAAAAAAAAATCTATTAGGCTGGAGAGATGGCATAGGGGTTAAGGCACTTGCCTGTGAAGCCTAAGGACCCAGATTGGTTTCCCCAGTACCTAGATACAGCCAGATGCATAAGGTGGTACTTGTGTCTGGTGTTTGCAGTGGCTGGAGGCCCATTTTCTCTCTCTCTCTCTCTGAAATAAATTTCTTAAAAATGTGTCTGTGTCTTGGGATGCAGCTCTATGGTACAGCACTTGACTAGCACAAATGAAGGACTGGGTTCTATCAACACAACAAAATCAAGTGAGGTTGGACATGTTAAGTGATGGAATGTGTTCTTTTTTTTTTTTTTTTTTTTTGGTTTTTCGAGGTAGGGTCTCACTCTGGTCCAGGCTGACCTGGAATTCACTATGTAGTCTCAGGGTGGCCTCAAACTCTCGGCAATCCTCCTACCTCTGCCTCCCGAGTGCTGGGATTAAAGGCGTGCGCCACCACGCCCAGCTTTGGAATGTGTTCTTAACATAACACTACAAAATGATTTGTTTTGTCTTCAAGTTTATGTATTGTATTAACCCCATGGTTTTACAAATACATTCAGGTAATCTAATAGCATGTCAGTGACACCTAACTATATAGTCCTCTTTTTCACAAATGGGGAAACTGCTTTAGCAATACATTTCTCTTGGGCAAAACATTATCTATCTGTGTTGTACTTTTGCCTTGCTAGGAAAAAAAACAAGATGTCTGATCTTGTTTTATATTTCCATCTTCTTTTTCTTCTTCTTTTTTTTTTTTTAGGTGCACGCTCTGTAGCCCAGGCTGACCTGGAATTCACTATGTAGCCTCAGGGTGGCCACAAACTCAGGGTGATCTTCCTACCTCTCCCTTCTGAGTGCTGGGATTACAAGCATGAACCACCAAGCCAGGACCTTGTTTTATATTTTCAACTACAAGTATCTGAAGGATCTAGTATGCCTTCATCAGCCTCTGGAAATTCTGCACTTTCCTTAATTCACTCTCAGATTTGATAATGATTATTTCACTTATTTATTCTCAAACCTCCCCCATACAATCCTTATTCTTACTTAATGACACTTCCTCCCGGTTTCACTGAAAAGGAAAAGAAAATATAGAAAAATTCCATCATGTTCCACATCTCTGTTGGGAATTTCAATCATCTACACACACACACACACACACACACACACACACAAAATATACAGGGGGGGAGTAAATTAAAAGAGAAAAGATCTCTTGGAGCCGGGCGTGGTGGCGCACGCCTTTAATCCCAGCACTTGGGAGGCAGAGGTAGGAGGATCTCTGAGAGTTCGAGGCCACCCTGAGACTACATAGTTAATTCCAGGTCAGCCTGGACCAGAGTGAGACCCTACCTCAAAAAAACAAACAAAAAAAAAAAAACAAAAAAAAAAAGAGAAAAGATCTCTACAGGTGCATAGAATGTTTCATTTTCTCTGTGAATGAGAAATCCAGAGCAAGGCAGTCAAAGGCTTGTGTGGTAGTTTCACACCTGCACTACATCTTCATCCATACTTGGCATGTGGCAGTAGCATGATTGTCATGAGATGGATGCTAAAACCACAGGCATCCTCTTTACCTCCCAGGAAGAAAAAAAGTTGATGCACCAGCTTAGTTAGTCCTGTTTTAGAAACTTTCCAATCATCTCCACCAAAAAACTTCCACTAACACCTCAGCATATCTCAGTCACATACTTGTCGCTAGTGTAGAGGAAACTAAAGCCAGGTGCGCTCCTGCTGAAAAAAAAAAAAAAATCTGAGCTCTCGTACTGAGGCACTGGGAGGGCTACTGATATAGGTCTGTGGTACAGAACCTTGGGTTAAAACAGCAGCACTGCTAAGTAAATAACTAAAAAGATGGGGATATATGCTTGGCTGGATCTGCTGCCGCAGGCCTGGAACCCCATCTATTAGGCTGACAAGGAGGATGGCAAGTTCAAGGCTAGCCTGGGCACCTCAATAGAAAAAAAAAATGAATAGTGGGCTGGAGAGATGGCTTAGCGGTTAAGGTGTCTGCCTGCTAAGCCTAAGAATGTCAGTTCCAATCTCAAGGTCACACATTTAGCCAGATGCAAAGTGACGCAGGGTGCAATGTCACACCTTCCCACATGGGGGCGGACACATCTGGAGTTCATTCCCAGCAGCTAGAGGCTGCTGGCATGCCCATTCTCTATCTGTCTTCCTCTCCATCTCTCTCTCAAAAAAAAAAAGAAGAAAAAATAAATAGAAAAAAGGAGAATAATAATTATTTTTATTTCAGCTGCATAGGGGAGAGAAAAGAAGTAATCAGAAAGTATTTAATTTTCCACCACCAAATCTTGATGTTTTTTCATATATGAGACAGGAACTTGCTATGAAACCTGGAGTGGCCTAGAACTCACTATGTAGCCCAAACTCGTCACAAATTCATGGAAATTCTGAGGCTCCAGCCTCCTGAGTGATGGAATTAGAGGTGTGCACCACCACACCCAACATTCTACCACCATTTCAATTTCCAACCTAAATCTGTCCTCAAGCACTGACTACATCCCATGTCAGTGGAAGAAGATCATGTTCCATTTCAAGGCTGACTCTCCAGTGCTGCACTGGGTCCTTTCATGGCAATTTCTTCATCCAGTTGCAGTCGTGCACACCTGTAATCCCAACTACAGGAAGATCACAAGTTTGAGACCAACCTAGACAATAAAGTGAGTTTCTGCTTCTTTCAAAACAAGAAGGAAGGGCTGGAGAGATGGCTTAACAGTTAAGGCATTAGCCTGCAAAGCCAAAGTACCCAGGTTCAATTCTCCAGGACCCACATAAGCCAAATGCACAATACATCTACAGTTCATTTGCAGCTGCTCCAGGCCATGGTGTACCCATTCTCCCCTCCCCGAATAATTAAATAAAAATTAAAAAAGAATAGGCTAGAGAAGTGGCTTAGCTGTTAAGGCAATTGCCTGCCAAGCCCAAGGACCTAGGTTTGATTCCCCAGACCCACATAAGCCAGATGTCTGCAGTTTGTTTGTAGTAGCTCCTGCTGTGCCCAGTCTCATTCTCATATTCTTTCTCTCTTCTCTCTCCCCCCCCAATAAATATAAACAAAACATTGAAAGAAAAAAGAATTACAGCAAAAACTAAAAACAAAACAAAACAAACAAACAAAAAACACTTTAGGGCTGGGGCAATGGATCAGTGATTAAAAGTGCTTATTCACAAAGCCAGTCTCCCCAGCTCCCTCTTTGTTTACAAAAAAAAGGAAGGGACCTTTCCCAAAAAGGACTAAGATGCATTCATAAGCCCATGGTGAATACCACCAACACCACTGAGAAGGATACTCAAGTAATGGGGGTGGGCAATAGGGGATATCATGAGGGGAATCGGACCAACACAATTTGTTCAGAGTGAAGTTCATAATTAATAAAAATAATAATAAAGACTACAGGGAGAATCTTTAAGATAGAGACTACTACTTTCCTCATGCACTAAAGCCATAACCAAGAGCCTATATATACCTGACTCTGTCGCACAGGACAAGAGTAGGTCTAATTAAAAAAAATTTTTTTTAATGTATTTATATGTGAGGAGAGAGATACTGCAAACAAACTACAGATGCATATACCACTCTGTGCATCGGGCTTTAGGTGGGGACTGGGTAATTGAACCTGGGTCTTTAGGCTTGGCAGGCCAAGTGCCTTAACTGCTGAGCCATCTCTCCATTCCTAAGACCAGACCCAACTACTAAGAAGACTGAAGATGCAAATGTTCAGAAAAGGGAAACCTTTTGCCTTGATTTGTTCCCTGGGACTGAGCACATGAATACGTTTTTTTTGAGGTAGGGTCTCACTCTGGTACAGGCTGACCTGGAATTAACTATGTACTCTAAGGGTGGCCTCGAACTCATGTTGATCCTCCTATCTCTGCCTCCCAAGTGCTGGGATTAAAGACATGTGCCACCATGCCTGGCTATGAATACTTTTTAATGGGGTTATTTTGGTGACTAATAACGGAAGAAGGTGGTTGGTGTGAAAGGGTGACTACTATAGTTTGTATCTTGGATGCTCCCCTAAGGTTGAAGGCTTAGTTCCAATCAGTGACATGACTGGGAGGGAGAAGAGTATTGAGGAGGTGGAACTCAAGGGAAGGAAGTTTAGGTGAGTAATGTTCTTGAAGGGGATCCTGGGACCTGGCCTGTCCTCCTCTCTCTGGATTCCAGGATTCTATGAGGTGAGCAATTACTTCTACTAGGCACTCCCACCATATGCCTTATCAGGGGCCCAAAAGCAACAGGGCTGAAATCTCTTACCATGAGCCAAACATCAAGGCTTCCTCTTCTGAAGTTGATCATCTTAGTGACCTTGTTCCAGTACTCAAAAGCTGAGTAACAGTGGCCCAAAATAAAACAAACAAGTTGATGAAATAAAGGGAGAGATTTTAGCAAGTAAATAGTAAAGCAGTCTATTTTCAAATCATATAACCACTATAAAAATATAATGAGATTAATAAAAATAATGAGACTACTTTGAAGATAAAGCTGGCAAAACTTATTAATATGGAATATGATGAGAATGGGTCCAAGTTAACAATGGTTCTCAGCAACAACTGCAGTTCAAACTACAGTCAATTAGGACTCCCAAGTCCCATCTCTTGTGGGGCCTGGTGTGTGATGACTGTAAAGCATGCAGCTATTGCTTGTATGGGTTGCCCCAAGGGACCTTGCAGACAGAACTTTCCAGTCGATGTTCATGGGTTTGATATCATGCTGTCTAAGAACGTCCACATTCTCACTCTAAAGAGAGAAGGTAAAACTCACCAACCGACTGAGGAAGTGTGAAGATGAGGTGTGTGTGTCTTGGCCCTGGGCAGGCCCTGCAGCCACTTTCTGCAGCCTTTAACACGAGGGTAGGGCTCTGAACCAGTGAATGCCCGAGTTAAACCACTTGACTCACCCTCGCCCCTCAACACACCTGTGCTCCTCTCATAAGCTTGCGTCTCCAGCCCAGATCAGCAGTAGGAAACACCTGTGTGAAGCACAACCCTGCCACCGCCAGAAACCAGGCCATTGTCCGCCCAGGGCGGGGGCAGGCCTTAACCTCAGAACACCTACACCTGCCACACTGGCCCACAAGTGTAACATTCCTCAGCATCTCCTACAAAGTTGTTTCTATCTCTTCTCACCTGTAGCCACCAAGGTAAGTGGGTGGCATTTGTGGAGTGTAGAGAGGAGCTGGAGAGGTACTGGGCACTCACATGACAGGAACTCCTTGAACTTTCTTTTCACTCTTACCTTTCTGCAGTTTCTCCAGGCCCTCAACAGTGGCCTATCCAGCCACATGGGTGCCTTTCCTTGGTTGTGTACTTCTCTCAATAAATATAATAATTTAATAATAAAAAACTTCAAGCCGGAAGTGGTGGCGCATGCCTTTAATCCCAGCACTCAGGAGGCAGAGGTAGGAGGATTGCCATGCATTCAAGGCCACCTGAGACTACAGAGTGAATTTCAGGTCAGCCTGGGCTAGAGGGAGACCCTACCTCAAAAAACAAACAAAAAAAACTTCAGCTGGGAGTGGCACATGCCTAACCCTTGACCCTGACCCCTCACCCTCATCCTCACCCCATACCCCTAACCCTAAACCCTAACTCTACCCTAACCACATTAACAAAGAAGGTGGCACTGGGGAAGGAATAGATGAGTTGATCAGAACAAAGCCCAAACAGTAAATATAGCCAAATGATTTTGCCAAAGGGACACCAACAAGTCAATGCAGAAAAAGCCTACTCCATAAATAGCAACAGAACAATTATGATGGGGAGGGAGGAACCTTAACTGATACAGGGAAAAAAAAATAAACAGACATATACTAACCCTAACCCTATTTATTTGAGAGAGAGAATAGGCACACCAGGGCCTCCAGCCACTGCAAACAAACTCCAGGTGCATGTGCCCCCTTGTCCATTTGGCTTACGTGGGTCCTGGAGAATTGAACCTGGGTCCTTTGGCTTTGCAGGCAAATGCCTGAACCTCTAAGCCATCTCTCCAGCCGAGACATACACTTTTTCTTTTTTTTCTTTTTTTTTTCGAGGTAGGGTCTCACTGGCTCAGGCTGACCTGGAATTCACTATGTAGTCTCAGGGTGGCCTCGAACTCTCGGCAATCCTCCTACCTCTGCCTCCCGAGTGCTAGGATTAAAGGCATGCACCACCACGCCCGGCTGACATACACTTTTTGACTCACCCCAAAAGTCCTTCAAGTTAGTCCATAAATTTAAGCTTTCAAGTAAAAAGTGTCCTTCTGAATAGGAAGAATCCAGCATGCCCAAGAAAAATGAACTGAGACTGGTGCTCTACAAACAAGCTAAGGAGCAGGCCAGTAACATCCTCTCCAGCCCCTCCACAAGCCATGCGTGGTAACTCCTTCCAGACCTCTGGATTTTGAAGTTGTGAGACAACAGATCACTGTAGTTACAGACTACCCAATTTGGTCATCACTTCCAGCTGTTGGAGAGTGTTGGCTTCAGCTCTCAGCTTCTGGTGGCCACTGGAAAGATAAGGACAAGAAAGAGCAAGAGGCTGCCTCCCTGGAGCTGTCACAAAGCCTCTGCCTTACTGACTCTGGTGCCCAGAAAGAAGAGGGCTGGAAAAAAACCTCTGCCTTCCAACCTCCTCCAGCTCTAAACCCCCAAGTTCTGATCTCTATTCTTAGCACTGATCCTTGACCCAGTTTAGGTGAGTGGACAAAAACATCACAATGTCTTCCTGTCCTTTTTTTTTTTTTTTCCTGTTTTTCAAGGTAGGGTTTCACTCTAGCCCAGGCTGACCTGGAATTCACTATGTAATCTCACTAACTCAGGGCGATCTTCCTAACTCTGCCTCCTGAGTGCTGGGATTAAAGGCGTATACCACCATGCCCAGCCCTGTACTTTTTTTTTTTTTTTTTTTGAAACATCATCTCACTATATAACACAGGTTGACTTGGAAGTCACAATCAACTGCCTTTTACCTCCTGAGTGTGGGCCGCCTTTGGGGTTAAATTACTGATTGCTCATGCTCCTTATCAATTTCAGTTACCTTCTCATTATAGGAACAAAAAACCAGAAGCAGCTTTATGGAAAGAAAGGATTTATTTTGGCTTACAGTTTTGAGGGCAAGTTTCATCATGGTGGGGAAAATTAGGGCAGAACAGAAAGGAGAATGTCACATCGTGTTACATCAGCAGGGGAAAAGAAGGAAGAGTGAGCTAGCCTGAAAACCCAATGGGCTGAACTAATCAATCTCAAGGTATGCCCCAGTGGCACATCTCCAACAAGGCTCTACCTCCTAAAGACCCCAAAATACCATCAGCTAGTGACCAAGTGTTCAAAACACATGAGCCTATAGGGGACATTTCATTCAAACCACCACACTATCTGTCCAGTCTCCACAACATCCTTCTTCTGTGTATCTCAGGATCAGACTCTTCAATCCATTTGTTTTGCCAATTATGCTTGTTTTTTAGATGAGTTTCTGAAATCAGATTTCATCTTCAACTCAAGCATACATCTTTCATAAAAACTTAAAACATTTATATGTGAATGTGATAAGAACCATACTAATAGAAGCAAATAAATACTTTTATGTTTTGTTTTTTTTTTGGAGAGAGAGAAAGAGGGAGAGGAAGACAGAGACGGGCATGCCAGCAGCCTCTCAGCTGCTGCTAAAGAAATCCAGATGCGTGTGCCCCCTTGTGGTCAAGTGCGGCATTGCGCCCTTGAGTCACTTTGCATCTGGCTAAATGTGGGACATGGAGATTGGAACCAGCGTTCTTAGGGTTAGGAGGCAGGCGCCTTAACCGCTAAGCCATCTCTCCAACCCACCTTTATGTATTTTAAGACAGCTGGGAAAACTGTCAAAATATCAAACACAGACACTCTTCAAAGTTTTTTTCAATCTGTTCTGATTCTCATTAATTATGAACAACAGCTGGTCTTCAATCTTTCAAGATTATCACAGAATTAAACAATACAAATATCTAGTGAAAAAACTCATGCTAATATGGAAAAGCAGTGTTTTTTTTAAACCAAAACAATGTAGTCAAGAACCCAACACTGAACATAAAGCACTGCTGAGAACACAATATCATAACTACTTTTATTGATTCATTTGTGTTTATCCATGTGTATCATCTCACTTAAATCAATGTTTCTAACTTATTGATTTTCCTCTTGTAAATTCCACACTGACAAACCTATTTTTATTCACACTTTTTATTCTTATATTACAACAAAAGACACATGTTTAAAATACAAAGCACTTGAAACATAAGCAGTTGTCAAGCATGTGCTTTATAATATAGACCCTGCATACAAACAGACTATATTACATACAATTCACCTGTCTGAAAATAGAACACAGTGTATTACACTGAATTCTGGCAGCAAGGTGCTTACTCACAGGAACACTCATTTACAATATTCCTTTAGTTTCATAAGATAAACACCAACCTACTTCTCATACGTTACAACTGTATTAACTGAATTCAGTTTTAAAATCACAAATAAATAGCAGGTACATCAAAATGCTAACAAAAGTTTAGCATATAAAGGGAAACATATTATGAATTATGATTTTTTTGTGTGTTTTTCAAGGTAGAGTCTCGCTGTAGCCCAGGCTGACCTGGAATTTACTGTGTAGTCTCACGGTGGCCTCGAACTCACAGCGATCCTCGTACCTCTGCCTCTGGGACTAAAGGTATGCACCACCACGCCCGGCTTATGAATTATGATTTTTTAAATTCAGCATAAAGGCAAATATGATTTTTCAAAAGTGCAGTCCATATTCAATTACAGGAAAAAATTTTGTCAAGTCACTTAATCTAACAGATTCACAGATATCATTTATTTAATAGCATATCCAAAATTTTCTATGTAACATAGAAGTCTAGCTAGCAATTAGAGTAATGTCAAGAATCTGCAAACTACAAGACATCAGCAAGTCAAGTTAGAGCATGCATTTCTGAAAGATGCCTAACTATGAGTTAAAATGCAGGTAAAAACAACTATGAACTTTCTTAAAGATAGCTTTTATTTACCAATGTAGGGCAATATATGCTTTCCCAGTTATGCATGCAGACTGTATTGTGTGTTAAAAATGATTCAGCTAATTTTTAAAAAAGCAGAAAAGATCCAAAATAACCATTTAAACTGGAGAAACCACTGAGACACCAAACCCCTCCCTGTAAGACATGAGAAGCAAGTTAAAATGAATCAAAATAAATCAGCACTTAATCCTACATTAATACTTGAATATGGGATTATGAATAATTTACACTAGTCTTTTCTTTGGATTAAAATTAAAAAAAAAAAAAAGAATCAACTTTTGGAATCAGCAATGTAACTTCAAGTTTGGCCATCTGACAGCCAGAGAAGTTGCTTTTTTCCCAATCCCGCAACTTGGTGGAAAGCTCAACACTAAAAGCTTAGAGAAGACAGGTTTCAAAAGTCACTGAGGTAAGCTGCTCTAATGCAATGAAGCTATTAAAATACATATATTTGTTCTTAAGAAAACTTACAAAACTAACATTCTTTCCTCCAGAATTATAAAAGATAAAATCTATGAATCAGTACTCTAATATAATCACAAAAATAGCAAACTGAAGCCAAGAAGCACAAGCTCTGTAACATTCTCTAGTCTGTGATACCCTGCAGCCTTTCCACCTGTTTTGAGAACTCACATGTTAATGCCTTACAAACATGTTCTAGTCTTTGCAGTTGAGTGATAACCATCCCTATTGTTAGGGAAAAACTTATCATTCACACATATTTTTAAAAAAACTTTAAAAAGCTTGTTTTCTTTTCAGAATATTCTGTAAGACATTATTTGACAGTGGTAAAGGTAACAAAAGGTATCAAACAAACAAACAAAAAAACCAATAAACACTTAGAGTCTTTTGAAATTCCAGAAAGACAACTGGCAGTTTTATACTTTCATTCCTCTTCCCTAACCTCAATTCTTTCCTTTTAAAGATTACAGCTGGCAATTCACATAAGATCTGATTAATTGGATCAAAATAAAAGAGGCTTTCCAACAGTGTTTCCCTAACTAGACATCTAAAAACATCAGCAGAACTCTGTGCCAGTAATTATGAGATTGATGCCATAAAACTGAGGGTGGTGGTGTGCCAGAGTAAGATGTGACACTTTAATAACTTGAACTTTGCTTCACACAGAGCAGATCTGATTCGGTTCCAGCTATGATATGTAAGTTCAGCTGGGTAAGGGACAGAGCCAACTAGATGCACCCCACTTAAGGAAAACACTTCTATGTAGTGTGTTGTCCGACTGTGCTTAAATAAATCATACCATTGTGTCAGAGTTTTATAGGACAGTCAGGAACTAAGGGAAAAATAAAGTGGACCAGGCCAGTATCTCTCTTTGAGCACCTACTGGCATGGGCACTCTGACTCCACTTTCCCACAGCTTACTTTTCCCTGTAATAAAGCAGGTAATACTTCAGGGGGTCTGGCAGTGGAAGGCGTAGGACCCTCTGGCGAAGGAAGTTCACCGGGGGCTCAGGCTTGGTCTCCCGTGGGGTCCTCTCTGCCATATCCCGCCTCTCCTCCTCTGCATCCTCACAGCTGGTGTCATCAGATGGATTGGAAATACGACTGGCGAAGACCTCTTTGTCCAAAAAAACAATAGTCTCCATTCGCCTCCTTCGGACTCGCCGTCTTTTAAACCTGGGTGTACCCTTCAGGCAGCTTCCACCTCCGCCTCCATCTCCCTTGGTGACCTCGTGGTGCATGGCCCTCTTGATGCTGCCACGGATAGCAATGCGGGCCAGGTCCTGCAGGCTGCGTACTGCGGGTGGTGCTGGGAACAGGGGCAGATCACTCTATTGCTCATTGATGTAATAATACCCACCCAACAATAATGAAGTAAATAAATATACATCTCCAACACCCTTTTATCACCTTTAATATTGTCACAGAAATTTATAAATTGAATGCTTATTCCTTTTCTTCTATCAGAAAGATACAAATATAAAAACATTTTATAAATTCCAAAGCACACCAAAGTGGAAAAATCTGGCAACTAAATTAATGCAGGCAATACACACATAGAAATATATAAAAGGGCTTTTCTCAAAGGGAAAGGAATTCATAGCCACATCACTTTTCCCCTTTAATACCCAACTTCTCCAAACAGAAGGCCACCCTACAGGGATGGCACTTGTGCTATTTTGTAATATGTATTACCCAAATCACCACTCCTATACAGAATCCATCAATATCCACTGCCCTGTGTTTTAAGCTCTGACCACAAACAAGCAGCACTCTCTGTCCCTGAGGACAAGGGGTCCTTTGCAGGATGGCTCTGTAGTGCCTCACCTGTATTCTGCCATTCTGCCGAGCACCTAAAGCCATGTTTCTCAACCACCAATGAATGACTTGCAATGTTTTCTGCCTCATCAACTCACTTCAAGAAAGATTAGTTCCAGAGCACCTGCAATTCAGCTGTCCTCTCTAGGTACCATCTGCAGATCCTTGGCTTTCTATCTATTCTGTGGCTCTAAGTAACAGGAAAAAGTTCCCTGGGCTTAGACCAGGGATTTAGTCTTGACCAGATCCAGAGCATACCCCAGACCTACCACAGACTACAACATAATGGACAGTGAAGGCTCTTATGTCCCTCAGAAAGGCCATGTGCCTGTTAACCCTTCCCAGTAAGGCTAGTGGTGGTTCAAATTTTGTTTCTGGTCTTCTGGAAAACCCCATAAGCTTCCTGCCTGGATCTTGCCACCAGACTGCTATTCATCCCACTTGAGAGGTGACCCTAAGGTAGTGTAAGTCCAAGCCACATGGCCTCACCATGTGCTAGTTTTATTATTACACTGTTCTTGGACACCTGGTCTAAAAAGATAAAAATGGAGCTGGGCGTGGTAGTGCACACCTTTAATCCCAGCACTCAGAAGGCAGAGGTAGGAGAATCCCCATGAGTTCAAGGCCACCCTGAGACTACATAGTGAATTCCAGGTCAGCCTGGGCTAGAGTGAAACCCTACCTCAAAAAAAAAAAAAAAAAAAAAAAAAAAAAAAAAAGATAAAAATGGTGAATGTTCACTTCAGGAACAAAGACTAGCACACACGAATCTTTATCATCCAAGCCTCAAAGTAAGCATCTCAGGGGACAACACAAGGATAGGGTTCTTATCCAAGACTGACAAGCCCTCACACAGAGACACACAGAGATTTTCAACCAGACCCTCAAAAAGTTTCTGCCCTGGTGAGTCCTTGCCTTCAAACTTGATCATAGCTCCAGAGGACTATCTATCAAGGGCCACATTTAATTAAAGGGCAAAATTTCCATACAGAGCACGAGTCTGACACATGTACCTCTCCAAATAATAGACAGGCTTATACTGGATCTTCATTAGCATCTGCAGATCTACAGTGATTTGAAATCCAGCTTACATACAGTCCAGTTTCTCCCACATACTCCCACTTTTTTTTTGGGGGGGGGTTCAAGGTAGGGTCTCACTCTGGCTCAGGCTGACCTGGAATTCACTATGTAGTCTCGGGGTGGCCTCGAACTCTCAGTGATCCTCCTACCTCTGCCTCCCAAGTGCTAGGATTAAAGGCGTGCGCCACCACGCCCGGCTTATACTCCCACTTTTTACCACACCATGAAATATGTGTCCTTAACTTTGTCCTGCTTCTACTAACACATTCCTCCCTTCTTCTTTCTTTAGGACATTATCCTCTATTAACCAAATCTTCCCTGGTCCCTGTAAGCTCCTCTATATGTTGTTTCTCTGCAGCTTGTAATTAAAAATTTTAAGACTTTATTTTTATTTATTTATTTATTAGAGACAGACAGAGGGAGAGAAAGAGTGAGAATGGGCGTGCCAGGGCTTCTAGCCAACGAACTCCAGATGCATATGCCACCATGTGCATCTGTCTTATGTGGGACCTGGAGAATCGAATCAGGGTCCTTAGGCTTCGCAGGCATGTGTCTTAACCTCTGAGCCATCTCTCCAGCCTACTTGTGATTCAGTTTTCAGGCTTGGGGCTGAAAGACGGCTCAGCGGTTAAGACACTTGCCTGGGAAGCCTAAGGACCCAGGGTCAATTCCCTAGTACACATGTAAAGCTAGGTGCACTAGGTGGTGCATGTGTCTGGAGTTCATTTGCAGTGGCTAGAGGTGCTGACACACTCATTCTCTTATCTACCTTTTTGTTTCTCTCTCCCTCCCTCCCTCTCTAATTAATTAATTAAAAAAAAAATCTAAGGGGCCTGGAGAGATGGCTTAGTGACTAAGGTGCTTATGAGCAAAGCAAAAGGATGCAGGTTTGATTCCCCAGGACCCATGTAAAGCCAGATGTACAAGGTGGCACATGTGTCTGGAGTTTGTTTGCAGTAGCTAGAGGCCCTGCTGTACCCATTCTCTCTCCTTCCTTCCCTCCCTACTCCCCTCTCAAAAATAAATAGTCCCAGTACTTAGGAGGCAGAGGGAGGAAGATTGCCTTGAGTTCAAGTCCACCCTCAGACTATATAGTGAATTCCAGGTCAACCTGGGATAAAGCAAAACCCTACCTCAAAAAAAAAAAAAAAAATTAAGGCCTTGGCTATGACATGCACTGACCAAAGCAGAGTTCTCTGATAAATGATTATTCATAAGTAAATGATGCTTCTTCTAAAAGGAAGTAACCAAAATGTATTGTCTTTGGTGGCTGGAACTATGTATAATTCATATTCTCTCTCCCTGTACCTCTTCTTCCTCCCCTCACCTCCTCTCTTTTTTCTTCTTCCTCTTCCTCCTCTCTCTCTCTAACACACATACACACACAAACGTTCTCCAAAGTTTTAAGTGACCAGAGTGTATAATCAACAGCCTTATTTTTTTAAAAGGCTGGAATCAATTGCAATCCCCATTTCTGTATGAGCTAAACTGTGAAACATCAGGATGAATATCCCTGTGTGAGCTTTCTTGCTGTATCTGCACAGTAGGCTTGGAATGTGTGAGGTACCACAATCTCCCAGCCACACAAGCAAACAATCAGTCTTCACCCATCATCTGCCATAGCAGCAGGAGCCTGGTGCTTTGACAAGTAAATGGCATGACTGTATTTTCCCAGTGGACAGGGTAAATTTCCCGAGTTTCCCATATGGGAAAATTAGTTTCCTTTTTGGTGGGTCTGCTGCTTTCAAAATTATGACCAGCTGAAGCCAGATATGGTGATACATGTCTTGTGTTCCAGTACTTGGGAGGCTAAGACAGAAGGATCACCATGAGTTCAAGGCCATCCTGGGAAAAAGAGTGAGTTCCAGGTCAGCCTGGACAAGAATGAGACCCTGACTCAAGAAAAAGAAAGCCAGGTGTGGTGGCACACGCCTTTAATCCCAGCACTCGAAAAGCAGAGGTAGGATTGCTGTAAGTTTGACCAGCTTGAGACTACAGGTCAGCCCTGGACTAGAGTAAGACCCTACCTCAAAAAAAAAGGTGGTGGGGGGGGGGATGCTGGAGAGATGATTTAGCAGTGAAGGTGCTTGCCTGAAAATCTCTCTCTCAAATAAATAAAATATTTTTTAAAGGCTAAAATAATGTAATATAGGCTACATAGCGATAATTTTTTGTTTGTTTTTAAAAGGTAGGGTTTCACTCTAGCCCAGGCTGACCTGAAATTCACTCTGTACTCTCAGAGTGGCCTTGAACTCACAGTGATCCTCCTACCTCTGCCTCCCGAGTGCTGGGATTAAAGGCAGGCACCACCACGCCTGGTAGAGATAATTTTTAATTGCTCAAAATCCCTTATATCATTTAAACATTGCAGTGGGGGGTAAATACTTTAATATCAAAAGGTTTCCTACACATTTTGTTTTCTTTAAAATTAAAATCAGATTAAAAGATCTACCAGCACTTGGGAAGCAGAGACAGAAGGACTGCCATAAGTTCAAGGCCACCCAAAGACTACATAGTGAATTCCAGGTTTGAGCAAGACCCTACCTTGAAAAATAAAAAGAAAAAAAAAAATCTAAAAGACAGGTAAGCTATGCATACTTACGTAGCTGGACAAGTCTAGACTGTCCTGACTCTGAACGGCAGGGCTGGATCAGAGGGGCGAAGGAAACAGCCAAAATCTTTTTGGTTTCCCAAGCAGAAGGGCCTGTGCGTGTTATCTTGGTCAACTATCTCAAAGACAAAATGAAAATACCCAAAGAATTTGCATTAAAGGCATGCGTCAGGTGGAAGGTATGGTGATTCTTATCAAACAGCTTTCTTGGGCTCAGCTCCTCAAAATCAGTCAGTAGTTGGATACTAGATAGCTTATATTTTTAAAATTATTTTTTTTTTTTTGGAGAGAGACACAGAGAGAGACAGAGAGAGAGGGAGAGGGAGACAGAGAATGGGTGCGCCAGCAGTCTCTCAGCTGCTGTGAGCGAAATCCAGATATGTATGCCCCTTGTGGTCAAGTGCAGCATTGCACCCTTGCGTCACTGCATCTTGCTAAACATGGGACCTGGAGATTGGAACCGGGTTCTTAGGCTTAGCAGGCAGGTGCCTTAACCGCTAAGCCATCTCTCCAGCCCTAGATAGCTTATATTTAAGTTTAATCATTACTATATATGAAATTTAAAAATGTACACATAGAATAAAATAGCCCAACTTATGCCCCCTAACATCATGTGGCATGCAGTATAGCTAACTTATGAATATTATTGCACAAATGCTTGGACTTAACATACCCAAGCCCCTAGACCTATCTACTGTTTTAAATAAAAATTATATATATATTAGAAAAACTAAAAGACTACAAGAGGGAGTAAACTGATTAGGAAAGTAGGAATTCTCTTTTTTATACTTTATTATTTATTTATTTATTTGAGAGAGAGACAGAGAAAGAGAGAGAATGGGTGCAGCAGGACCTCCCACCACTGTAAGTGAACTCCAGACACATTCGTCACTTTGTGCTTTCGTGGGTCTTAGGGAATCCAACCTGGGTCCTTTGGCTTCACAGGCAAGCACCTTAACTGCTAAGCCATCTCTCCAGCCCTCTCTCTCTCTCTCTCTCTCTTTAGAGGTAAGGGTCTCCTTCTAGCCTAGGCGTACCTGGAATTTGCTATGTAGTCTCAGACTAGCCTTGAACACTCAACAATCCTCCTACCTAAGCCTCCCAAATGCTGGGATTAAAGGCATGCACCACCATGCCCAGTGGAAGGTAGAGATTCTTATCAGACAATTTTCTTGGGCTCAGCTCCTCAAAATCAGTCAGTGGCTGGGAAGAGTATTGAGGGAGCTATCCTCAGTAAAAATAATGAAGATGCACAGCACTCCAACCTCATGAAAGTCAGATCCTGCATACTGCTTCCAGAAGTGTAGCAACAATGACACTTGAGGCACAGGACATCTGTGACTGCAGTGGAGTAGGGAACAGGAGAGGCCCAAATGCCAGATAGTGCTGCTACTACACTGTGATTTTCATCAATGCAAAACAAAATGTGTCACTGGCTATCTAGGCAATTGTCCTCACTTTCCCTGATGGCACCTCAGGAGTGCAGTAAGATCTGCTTGCTGATACACAGCAGTGTAGGTCATTAAAACATTTTATATTGGGCTGGAGAGATGGCTTAGTGGTTAAGGCACTTGCCTGCTAAGCCTAAGAACGCTGGTTCCAATCTCCAGGTCCCACGTTTAGCCAGATGCAAAGTGATGCAAGGGCGCAATGCCGCACTTGACCACAAGGGGGGCGCATGCATCTGGAGTTTGTTCACAGCAGCCTCGTGCCCATCTCTATCTGTCTTCCTCTCCCTATCTCTCTGTGTCTCTCTCCAAAATAAAAATAAATACAAAAAAATATTTTATATTAAAGGATTAGCACCAGAGAATCCAATTAAACAACACAGCCTCCATGTGTTCAATGTGACTAGACCAGTCTGCAAATAGCCTAAATAGGTCACAGAACTGCTAAGGCTATGTTAGTCTTTTCTAAAAACACCTAAGCCAGAAAATCCTCTAAAACTAAGATTCTCTTTTAAAATGATGAAGTTGCTGTTTACTAGATAAATATCAACAAATTAATCATATTCACAGATACCAACAAAGACTTTGTTTTGTTTTTTTCCCCCGAGGGCACTCTCTCTCACTCTAACTCAGGCTGACCTGAACTCCCTCTGTAGCTAGCCTCAAACTCACAGCAATCCTCCTACCTCTGCTTCCCAAGAGCTGGGATTAAAGGTGTGCACCAACACACCTAGCTGAAACTGTTTTTAAAAGAATTTTTATTCATAATGAACATCAAATATTTAAATATAATCAACAAATATGAGAGCTTAGATAAAACTATAAACCCCTATTTCATATTCTAGATGAGAAGATGTAAATAATGTAAGGGTATTCACAGTCCTCCAATTGATCTAGATAAAATCCCAATTAAAAGTCCAATGCAAAAAAAAAAAAAAACACACACCTCCAATGCAATATGTAATACAGCAAAGATTTCTAATATTTAAAATGATGTTCTGAAAAGGAAGAGCAATTATGTGGGCATGTCAGCCTATGATACACTGCATCCAGGAAAATAGCAACAGCCGTGTAAGCAGCACCCTAACCAAACACCTCTCTCGAGCTGCTGGAAATACTGCCTTGAAGGGTAATCGTGTGTGTGTGTGTGCGTGCGTGCGTATGTATGTATGTATGTATGTATGTATGTATGTATGTA
>PVKW010020812.1:9557-36695 GCA_004027895.1 Orientallactaga bullata
CAGTCTAGCTCAGCATGAGACACACACAGCAGTCATAGCTCAGCATGCGACACACACAGCAGTCATAGCTCAGAATGCGACACACACAGCAGTCATAGCTCAGCATGCGACACACACAGCAGTCATAGCTCAGCATGCGACACACACAGCAGTCTAGCTCAGCATGCGAAACACATAACAGTCATAGCTCAGCATGCGACACACACAGCAGTCATAGCAAGCCTAAATAGTGGCTTCTAAATATTTTGTTTAGCCTTGAACTCCGATTCCTTCATTCAAAAGAACTCTTGCCCAGAAATGTAAACCAACAGAATCAATAAAGGGATTGTCCCCAGGCGGGCCTGGCTGGAACTCAAGCTTCTGCTCCTCCTGAGGGACTTGGGCTGCAAGAATCCCTTGAGGGACTAGGGGGCCAGGCCTGAGAACTTTGGCAAGGGGCAGCAGCAAGGAAGACCTGGGGCCAGGAGGGCTTACAAATTGTGCAAGATGGTGGGACCAGGGAGATAGCTCAGTTGACAAAATGTTTGACATACAAGCATGAGGACCTGAGTCAGGTGGTGGCCCACACCTGTAATTCCAGGGCTGGGGAGGTAGAGGCTGAATCCCTAGAATCTGTTGGCTAGTGAATGTAGCTTCATTGGTGAGTTCAAGGTCTACCAAGAGACTCTTTCTCAAGAAATAAGATGGAGAGTAATTGAGGAAGACACCTGATGTTGATCTCTGGCCTCCACATGCACATGGACCCACATATACACACACCATTCATAAATAGATGCGCACAGACGCAAAGATGAAGGGAGTTCCCATAGAGTGGCCTCTCTTTCCATAGGCCTCGCTTGACCTGTCTCCCAGCTCCTCAGTTTACAACTGTCCAACACACGACTGTGAACATAAAGGAGAAGACCTGCTGGCTCCGCAGATGCCGCCCTGTCTTCAGCAACTCCACGGGCAGAGAAGGCTCTCTCTGTTTTCCATCAATATCTCAGCACAGTCTCATTACCCAGGCATTCTGCACAGGACCCCAAAAGAACAAAGGCAAAAATACCTGTCACTCTGGGCACCAGACTGCTATGACCTCACACACTGAGTTCCAATGAAAATACGTTCCACTCAAAAAATGCACAGAGGGCTGGACAGATGGCTTAGCGGTTAAGGCATTTGCCTGCAAAGCCAAAGGATCCCGGTTCGATTCTCCAGGACCCATGTAAGCCAGGTGCACAAGGGGGCGCATGCTTCTGGAGTTCGTTTGCAGTGGCTGGATGCCCTGGCGTGCCCATTCTCTCCCTCTCTCTTTCTCTCTCTCTCTGCCTCTTTCTCGGTATCAAATAAATAAATAAATAAAATATATTTTTTAAAAAATGCACAGCCCTCCCTGAATGCCTAAAGACAGAGAGACAGCCCAGAGCCAGCACTGAATTTAGACATGCATAAGCATTCAAGGCAAGGCCAGGCCACAATAGACCTGCAGTGTTTGGTTCAGTTTTGTTAAAAAAAAAAATAAATATATATATATATATATATTTATATACAGACAAGTTGAAACTAGACAGGAAGATGCTTGAGGCTGTTCAGCTGCAAAACGTCTTTAATAGTCACATGTGTGATAATGTTAATATTTTCATTAGTGATGGTGTTTCTCTGTGGTGGAGGACGGCGCAAGGCTGTTTCTCATGTCCACTCTTCCTTCTTGTGTGACCAACACATACATGTTTGTGGCCCCAGAACTCCTCTAGAGTTTGGCAGCAAAGAACTGAAACCTGTGTTCAGGGATACAGATGCTCTGGTTTTAATGGAAACCCACCTTTGCTCCAGGCCTCACTGGGAAGTTGCTGGAGGAAGCTCGGCTCCCAATCAGGACTGCAAATCAGCCAGGTGTGCTGCAAGCCCAGCCAGGTTCTGGGACCTGCTGCCAGGCCTTGGCAGAGGCCCACTGCCAGGCTATGCTCTCAACCAGCCTCCAAGGACATCTGCTCAATGACCCCGGCCAGTGTTGGCAGAGTTGGCAAAACATCAGGCAAGCAAGGGGTCTCCTCCTGTCCTGAACCAGGGGTCTGCCTGCCTCTTCCTGTCTCCTCGCCCCGCCCCTCACGCTTATGTGCACTGCGCTCAGGGCTCATATAGGCTGGCTGAGGGCACAAGCCTGACAGCCTGTCTCTGCCGCCACCTTGTCTGTGGTTCCATACAGATGCCCCATGTACTCCCACAGGCCTCATGAGGAATTACAGGAAGAAGGATGGCAACAGTTTCCAGTTTCTGGAACCTGGGGCTATTTGTCCCCATTGATTTCCACCTAGGAGGAAGAAGTGAGGAGCTTGTGAAATGGGCCACGTGTCTGACAGGCTCACCTGAGGAGACACACCTGGAAACCCTGGCCAGGGCTTTCCACTCATGGCAGGACCTGAAGCTGAAGGGCACAGACGGCCTTGGTCAGAGCAGATAGTTCCCGACTCACTAAGTGACGGGGCCTCAGCCATTGCTTTTCTCACTTGACACCAGGCCTTGTCTCTCAGGACCTAAATCAAGGCGTCCACCTGCTTTCCGAAGATGGAACAGAAAGCCTTCCCCTGTGGATTTTGCCAGGAGGCCAAATATCCCACTCTACTCCCCAAAGCGAGGGTGCCTCCAGACCCGTTTGCAGGGCCATGGGCTGATGCTGCGATGATCACAGACAGCTTCCAGCTCTCCTCTCATACATGAGGATCCAGAACAGAATGACCTCCAGAGAGCCTCAGCCGTCTTTTGGGGGAGCACTGGTCACATGTCCAGGCAGATTCTCTGCTGACTCTCAAGTGCTTGCAGGCGGTGACTCAGAGCGGCAGCCTTTGTATGCTGTCATGAAGTGGGTCCATGCCATGACTGAGGTCCCGTGGGTGATGTCTGTCACTATTGACCTCCCTCTCCAAGCGCTTTCAGGTTCCTGTGTAAACGTCTTTATGTAGCAGGAAGGTTAGTTTTGGACACTGATGAAGGAAAATTGGGCAGAGAAATGTCTTTTCTTATAGCTACTTCAGATTTCAACATATAAACCCATCCCTTTTGACCCATCACTCCATGTTGAGTGTGGTTGGCTGGCCTGACCCGGCTCTGGAAGGCCTAGGCCCACTTAGGTCAAATCTGAGTCCAGCTGGCCAGCCACTCCTCAGGTCCAGGGACCCTGTCATGGGTTTTCATCTATGGCCTTGGTTATTCGAGTATTTCGGGCTGTTTTTCACATAACTTTGGTTTGATTAAAACCCAAATGCATTTGGCCAACCACATTTCCCTTTAATTTTTCAGCAGAAATTTATTTTAAGGGAAATATAAGACATGTATTACTGATCCCTCCCCCCTATTGTGGCCTCCAAGTTGGCCATTGGTGGGTGGGGGCTTCTGCCAGTGCCCAGGACTACCCTTGAGGGTCCTTTCAGGGGCAGCAGCCACCCCACTGCACAGTGGGTCTTCTCATGCTCAGAACCCACACCAATGGCACAAGGTCTCCTGTGATCTGTGTGGAGTAAGGATGTGTGTCTGCTCTGAGCAGGACTGAGTATTTGTTGTTGTAATGTATAACCCATGATTTGTGAGTGGGGTTAGACATAGAAAACATGTATGTTTTCTCTGCTTTGACTGACAGAAAGCTCAAATCTGATGGATGATCCCGTATCTTACACATAGCATAAGGCTGTTGACCAAATCCTCCACAGACTCTGATGAAGCCTTTGCAGTTCCTACCTAACCTTCCATAGACCCTGGGGAACTTTCCCCAGACCCTAATAATCCCTCCCCAGGCCCTGGTGAACCCTCCACACACCCTGGTGAACCCTCCACACACCCTGGTGAACCCTCCTCAGACCCTGATGAACCCTCCACACACCCTGGTGAACCCTCCTCAGACCCTGATGAACCCTCCACAGACCCTGGTGAACCCCCACACACCCTGGTGAACCGTCCACAGACCCTGGTGAACCCTCCACACACCCTGGTGAACCCTCCACACATCCTGGTGAACCACAGGTCCTTATGAATGCTCCCCATGTCCCAGTAAACCCTCTCGAGACACTGGTTCCCTTTGTGTTTGTTCTGTGGTCATCAGCTGAAATCTGCTAGTGAGAAATAAGAAATGGGGGCCAAACGGTTATTAACAATGTTCTTAGTCCCTTATACGCCGCTGGCATGATTGTAACCTGGTGCAGCCACTATGGAGATCAGCATGGCATTTCCTCAGAAAGAATTTAACTGCACCTTATGACCCAGCTGTGCTACTGGGCATTCCTTAGGTACATAGTCTAACCAAGTATTTCACAGAGGTGCTTGCACATTCATGTTTGTTGTGGCACTGTTCCAGTAGCCCAGATATGGAATCGGCCTAGTTACCCATCAAGAAGTGAATGGAGGAGGGCGATGTGTTATATGGACACAATAGAATTTTATGCAGCTATAAAGAGAAATGAAATGAAGTTGTTTGCAGGAAAATGGATACAACTGGAGATCATCAGACCCAGAAAGATAAATAGCTTAGATTTTCTCTTATTTGTGTATTCTAGGGTCTATATAGATACATAAAGCCATATATAAATATAGGACATGAGAGTAGAAGTGAAAGAGTGGGAATGTAAGGGAATAGTGGTAGGGAAAGTATACACTTAAAATGCTTTGCATATTTATATGAAAATGTCTTCACAAAACTCATTGCTATCTATAGTGAGTATATGATAATAAAAATAATTTTAGAAAAGTTAAACTCAGAACTTTCCCTTCTAAGGCACCCATGACAACAACAAGATGGTTTTCTCAAAAGGAAAACATGAAGCTCTATGTGAGTCAGCTTAGTGTTACTATAACATAAAGTCTTTAGTTGACGGAGATAAAAGTTCCAATTTTACAACATGGTTTTAGACACTGTAGTCCATGATTAGACTGATTCTGTTTTTAGCCCGTCAGTAGGGGGGGCCAGACGACAACTGGGAATGGCTATTAGGTGACAAGGAGGGGAAGTATGTGGGAGTACAAGTGACTCCCTCGTAGCAGGAGGACAAAGGAGAAAAGGAAGAAACCAGAATGCCACGATCCCCTTAAAGGACACCCCCATGACTTCTGTGATCTAAGCACTCCCACTATGTCCCATCCCCTAAGAGGACACAACCCTTTGACCTCTGTGACCTAATGACCTCCTCCTATGCCCCATCCCCTTAGAGGACACACCCCTGTGACCTAAGGACCTCCCACTATGCCCTACCTCCTTGTTTCTCAGTAGCAGTATCTATAGCACATGGACCAATGGAGACATTCCACATCCGAACTATAGCTTTCCCTTTCCCGGAAGGCTCATGAGCATCCCACAACACAAAAGGCGCTCAGTCCATCCGCAAGAGTCCTCCAGTCTCACTCACTCCAGCATTGCCCCAAAGCCTTAGAAGTATTGTCTACTGTGACACAGGCATTGCTGGCATGGGGGGGGGGGGGCGAGTGCATGCCACTGGCTGTTAGCTAGAGAGATGCAGGAGGTATTCGGGTCGTGTTCAGCATATCCACTTTGTAATTGTGCCTCAACCCAACCCTACCCCAGACAGAATGCTTGGTTTCTCTGCAGATTAGAGATAATATGAAGAAAATCTAAAGAGCCACTCACAACTTATGTGGACACTGCCTATTCATTGGTGAATGACCAGCTTGGTAGTCCTTATGCCAAACGCCCATGAAGACTCCCAGTGAGACAGCCGGGCACCGGCTCACACTGGAGCCATGAGCTCACTAGAGTCCAGAGGCCCCACTGTTTACAAGAGCCCTGGGGGTGTAATTATGACCACAGCAAGTGACTCATTGCTCCTTTGTTGGCCAATGCTTTCCTTGCATGGCTGTCACTCAGAGCTGTCTTCAGTGACCACTGCCTCCGGAGTAAGCAATTGCTAAATAAGATCCCGCAAGTCTGACCCCAGGCTGGGCTCTAAACAGAGATGAACAGCCGGGCATGGTGGCGCACGCCTTTAATCCCAGCACTCTGGAGGCAGAGGTAGGAGGATCACCATGAGTTCAAGGCCACCCTGAGACTACATAGTGAATTCCAGGTCAGCCTGAGCTAGAGTGAGACCCTACCTCAAAAAAACAAACAACAACAACAAAAAAAAAAAAAACAGAGATGAGCAGGACTCTCCATGCCGGGTTATACAATGTTATCAGAGTAGCTTCAGGTGGGGCACCATCAGGCTTTGAGGATTTGAAAAAAATTCCACTGAAGAGGGTTTGGATCAGTTAGGATACACATCGCCTCAGTTTACAGCCTGAAGAAAACGGTCTAGCATAGTAAGCCAGTCACTTCACAGGGGTCACTTATAGGAGCATGGGTGACTCAAGCGCACCACTGAAAAGTCCCCCGAGCTCCTGCATGACCTTCAAGCAGCTCAGTTTGGTAGAATGCCCAGCAATTGTCACTAGGGCCACGTGCAGCTCTTAAGGTTAAGGAGATTTCTGAGCCTTGTAAATTTAATGTTCTTCCTCCATCTTACAAGCTTCCCTCCTCTCTCTGGGGAAAATGTTTCAATTTGGAGGAAATAGCCATACAGCCATGACTTTCACTGCAGAGAGGTGACAGGATGTGAGAAGCAGAGGTTCCAGGGCTGCACTTGGAATGCAGAGTAGGGCAGCAGGAGCTGGGAAATGCTGGAAAAGGCCAGGAAAGGGACAGTCCCTGGGAGCCTGCAGAAGGAACCAAGCTTGACCACGTGAGGCCGTTTGCCAGTGTGTTTGACGTCCAGTTGCTGACGTCCAGAGTACAGGACAAGCGTCTACGCTGCTTGAGGGGCCAAGATGGTGGTTACTGGTTACAGCAGCAGCAGCAGGATGCACATCACTGCATGGTGAGCCCACAGGCAGGAGGCACTCCTGTTCAAGCTCCACTCCCCGTGACTCACCTGGCCTCGATCCAAAACCCCTTGGCAGCATGTTCGGGCCAAGAGCAAGAGGGCACCTCCTAGCATAGAACATGGAGTGGTTGGAGGCAAAATTCAGTGGGAAGAGGAAAAAGTCTCCTGTGAGTCTTTTCAAAGAGCAAAAGACCATCCTAAGACACTGGACAGGAAGCATGCCTTCAACCAGTCGAGGTCAACCGCTCACAGGGAAGCAGGTCAGCTTCCTGGACAGTTGTGAGTCATGTCGGAGCACACTGGGATGGGCTCAGGTGTGAAGCGGGGCAGAGTCAGCAGACTCCTTCGGCTCTGTGGCAAGATGGGCCCTGGCCGCACAGGACGAGCTGCTCGCCATGGTGATGACTCATGACGGCGGAGACGGGTAGGTAGGGAAGCCAGTGGGCACACACAGCACATGACATGACATGGGGTACTCCTTGGCTGGTGGCACCCCCTTGCTCCATCCAAGAATCAAACACAACCAAGTAGACCGGCCAGCCCAAGGTCATGTGAAAGGACACTGTAAGAAACTGAATCCCACCCTACCATGGGTGGTGGAATTGGGGACTCTGGCCAGAGGCTAGGGCTATGAGGTGAGACTATAGGGGTCAGAAAGGTAGAAAGACTCATCTATCAGCAGCTGACTGTAGGTGTTGAGTGGACTTACAAACAAAGCCCTTAAAAACTCACTCTCAGCCAGGAAGGGTGGTACACGCCTCTAATCCCAACACTCAGGAGGCTGAGATAGAAGGATCGCTATGAGTCTGAGCCCAGCCTGAGACTACATAGTGAATTCCAGGTCAGCAAAACCCTCCTTGAAAAACCTAAATAAATAAATACAAAAACCCCACTGTTCGTTCCTCTTTGACAATAAGTAGACAAGAAAAATCAGAGTTGCTACATAATTTAGACACAAACTTGGGCTTTTCTTCCTGTACCTGGCTATCTGAGAACACGGGGGTGCCTCTGTTGGAAAGAATGAGGAAAACTTTATCAGCACAGGGCACTGTGCATGGGGGGAATTTGTGAAAATGGCACAGGGGCTCTCCCTGGTCACAGGTGGGCCCCACGGGGACCTAGAGGAACCAAGGGTCTTTGTTCATAATTCAATTCTATGCCTTGTGGCTCTGGGATGCCAAGTTTCTTTAGGGATGAAATACATACTTCACTAAATCAACACATTACTTAGCATCTTGTGGTATGAAAACACTGAACCAAATCAAACCAAAACAAACCCCCTGAGAGATGCCTTTATTTAAAAGACGCCTTTAACTATGTGCACATGTGGCAGGGGCCACCTCTGTGGTACCAATCCTTTAAGCTGTGACCAGAGAAAGATTGTAAATGTCAGATTTTATGAGGCCATGGGGAAAAAAAAAAAAGGATACATTAGCTTAGATATTCTAAATCGTCAAATGTGTGGACCCCATCACACTGATCCATGTAAGACGCTCACAGACAGACATATGCAGAGGAAAGGTTTCAAAGGAGGTGAGAACATTCCTTGAAATGACTCTGTATAGACATTTCCAGGGACAGTTGGGCCAAGAGGCCAGTTCTGGGTTCTCAAGTCTTTGTAACGTGGAGTAATTAGCTCTTATCCTTAAGTACCTCATTCAGAGACTTGCCACTCTGGCGAGGGAACTACTGAGTGTCAGTCAACTACCTCAGAATGAAGGAATAGGTGAGGAGAGAGAGGGGCATCTGTGTCACCTTACTCCAAGCAATCCTCTGCCATGATTTCCAAACACAACTCAAACTTAACCATGGACGTCTGACTTAAGGGACCAAACCAGATTCAATATTGAATCTTCTTGCTCAGTAATTAGGGCCCTTTTCAAACCAGAACCCCAGTTCTGGCCCTATGCAGGCACAATGCAGTGACCCGGGCCCAGCTTGGCTCTGACCTCATTGGTCTGTCTTTAAGCTCCCACGTATGCATCACTCACCAAGACTGGATATCCACAACGCCACTTTAGAACTATGTCACAATTTGTTTGGGCAGAATGAATAGTCCTTATACATTGTTTTAGCCATTGTAGCCTGTCTACATGAGCCTAGGGGTAGACTCAGGGGTTTAGTGCCCACCCACCAAACGGAGGCAAGATAAAGTTGGCATGGGAGAGAAATCAGGGCTGGAAAAGGAATGCTAAGGCCCTATCTAGAGACCTGCCTATTCCAGAAGAACAGGGTATGGGGGCTCCAGGTTGCCCACGTGTCATGGCCTTCAGGGACTGATAGCCAACAGGCCTTAGCCTTGTCATATGGGGCACCTGGTGGTTCGGGAATACTACTTTTTTTTTCCTTTTTGTTTTTAAAATTATTTTTGTATTGACAACTTCTATACTTACATACAAAAAGCATATGATATTTCCCTCCCTTCCCCCATTCCACTTTAGAACTCCAATCTCCATCATATCTTCTCCCTCTCTCCATTAGTCTCTCTTTTAATTTGATGTCATCATCTTTTTCTTCTATTTTGAGGGTCTTGCGAAGGTATTGCTAGGCACTGCAAGGTCATGGATATCGAGGCCAATTTCTGCCTGGGCAGTTGCATTGTAAGAAGTCATATCCTTCCTTTGGCTCTTCCATTCTATCCGCCCCCTCTTCCACAATGGTCCCTGAGCCTTGGAGGGTGTGACAGAGGTGTTTCAGTGCTGGACACTCCTGCATCCCTTCTTCTCAGCACTGTGTTGCCTTTTGGATCATCCCAGTAGTCATCGCCATCTGAAAAGAGAAGCTTCTCTAACCAGAAGTGAGAGTAGCATTAATATGCAAATATGAACATTAAGTGTAGTGCTTTCAGGGCAACTTGGTGGGAATAATACATAAGTTTAGTCAGACAAGAGCAGGCTTTATACCCCTAAGGCTCATGACCTCACCTACCATAGACTTTTGCTTAGGTTTTTCAGTACCAGGTATGTATTCCCTCCCGTAGAGAGGGCCTTCAGTCCAATTATGGAGCAGTTGGTTACCCCAAGAGTAGACATGCCACTATTGCACCCGTTCAGTCATTGGGCCTGTGTGGCCAAACTTGAATATTCAGTGTCCACTGTTTTCACTGCTGATGACTTCTGTCTCCCATACGCTGCATGCAGTGCAGCTTTTTCCAGCTTTCAGTTGGCTGGTCTACAGGGAGAAGGTTTGCTGCTTAGCACCGGGAATGCTACTTCTTATTGAGCCATCCTGAGATGTCCATTTGACTCCCTCAGGGTGGGTCCAAGTTCTTCGAGAGGAACAGAATGAAGGTTTAAATCTTCCCTTCCACATTTGACTACACAACTGAGCAAGTGCTGTGACCTGACCCCGGTGTCAGGCACTGGAGCTTGATCAGGAAGGGTCTACAGCCTGCTCGCAGTGCTCCCACCACGGGGCTCTGGCGATTTGCTGTGGTGGTCGAAGGTCTTGTCTGAGGTGTATCATACCCAGTGACTCTGGGAAAGAGAGAACAAGGGCCCACCGGAGACTGACTTGGGGGACTCAAACCCCTGCTGCTCATGTTTTCCTGGGACTCAGAACTTTTATGCAAATACTGACTTTTAAAACCTTAACAAAGAAAAGAGGCCCAGGCAGGCTGGGGCATAGACAGACCCCTCCTCAGGCACTTCCAGGCACACTTACTCAACCCTTTCCACAAATGGCAGGAAGCAGGCTCGGCCCTTTAAGCAGCTCCTGAGGAGCTCCCCTCTCAGAGGAGAGAGAGTCCACAGGCCTCACTCAGTCCCCTCAGTGGAGACACCAGCCAGCAGCCTTCAAGGGGAACCCTATAAACACCTGGCTCCTGTGTCGATCCTCAGCTGGAGAATCATGGGGTTCAGGGCACCTTTAGATCACAGAGCCTGGTGGCAAAGGACCCTTCCAAGAGATGGTTTCTGGAAGAAAAGCAAGGTGGTACCGACGGCTCTCATGGCACCCCTGTGCTGTGGTGGGCTCTGCATTCATGAAGCGCCCCCCCATTCCCACCCCGTTGACAATGTGTCTGAGTCTGGACCCCACCAATGGCGATGAAGGCTAGAACCTTGGGAAGCCAGGATCTGCACCCCTAACTCGTGTTTCCTGTCCCCTCAACTCCAGGTCTGTTGGGCCTCGGTGGGTAGGAGAGCAAGCTAGTCAGGTGGATAAGGTGTCCCTCCTCAGGCCCTGGCCCCCCTCAGCTGTGTCCACTGTGGGCTCTCGTGCGGTGGCTGTGTTCCTCCTCCTTGCCTCCTCTTTGAACCCGGACTCGCTCTCTGCCCATCTCTTACACTATACCCCACCCCCAGTTTGCACAGTGGCTCGGGGAAGAACCCTCAAACCGTTTCCTTACACTGCTCCTAAGTTTACTGCTGGAGACTGGTCAGAAACATCAACTCATTTCCTAAGTTCATTCAGGGAGAAGATAATAAAAATAAGAAATGAGTAATTAGCTTCCTAATTCTGTGGGCCCACGGGTAGCAAAGGCCAGTGCTATGCCTGGAAATGTGTGATGACTGTGTGGCCCAAAGGTGGACAAAGAGCTGTGGAGAAGGACTGGGCTCAGGTGTGCAAAGCATTTGCTGTAGGGAATCCTCACATGAGGGCTATAGAGCCCACAGCACAGCCCAGCTCAGCTCACCTCTGACCCCACTCTGTAGCTCCACTTACTTCTAACTCAGCACATCTCGAGTTTGGTCTTCCAGGGTGGAGGAGCCCATCTCAGGCTCAGCCCTGTTTCAAAGGGAACCCATGTCACCGCATAGGCCAGCACTGGTGTTGATGTGGGACCAGTGACTGGAACTAAGGTTCACTGGCCTTGCTGTGGTCGCATTCCCACAGGGAGAGAACAAAGAGCCATGTACTCTGCAAGGCCCTGTGAGCAGCCTGCGGGATGGCCTCTGGGTGAGTGGAGTGGCTGGAGAGCGCGTTCTCATTACCGTAAGTCAACACAGGTGTGCTGTGATCTCGCTGCCAGGCAGGTGAGGATTTGTTTTCTTTTCTCTTTACAATCATTCTTTTATTCCCTCTCCCCCGCCACCCCAAGCTCAGCTCTGAGCCCTCATCCCAGTGTGGATCAGGGAGGAAATGTCACCTGGCTCCGGTAGGTATTAAATTTCCTTATCAATAACTGCCATCCTGCCCAGTTTATCCTGGCCTTGGGCACCTGCAAAGCAATAAAAGACTGTTAGACATAGCCACCAGCCTGGGGCCTCTCCACAGAGGACTGCTGCTGAGGACCCGCAGCGGCCTGCAAGGGGGCACACCCACATCAAAGCAGCCTGCTCCTCAAGAGGCCAAATGCAGCCATAAAACCAGCCAGTGCCTCCATGAAAGAGGCCTTGTCAGCCCCCGCTCAGGTGGCATGCTCCTTAGGGTCAGCTTCTGGGTGCCCACAAGGCCACTCTTTGAGGAGACATTGACCATGGACAAAGGGACAGGCGCTACCCCAGTTTGGGAGGTTGAAAGAGAAATCCAGAAAAAGCCTCATCTATGAGACAGAAACTAACAGACGAAACTTGAGGCTGACACACAGGCTGTGGGAAAAGGTCCCGTGCCGGCCCTCTTCTGCACGCACCCATGTCCACACAGCTCTGACCAAGGGTCCACCCAAAGGAATATTGCCTGTCCAGGCCCCTTCCACCTGGCCAGCAGGTGAATTTAAGCAGATGGACACTTTCTATTTCAGACAGTCCCATCTTTCTTCATTCCTATCTACTCCTAACACACTGACACATGTGTGTGGTGCCCAGAAACACCCAGCCAAGGTGGCTTGCAGATAAAACTGATCTTCTCAGAATCCATAAAGGAAAAAGCAAACCGTTCACGGTGACCGTAAGTATGTCAAGAGCAGCTGGGCCCCATCTGAAGTCTCCACACCAAGGCCTGAAAGTCCAGCTTCCAGGTCACTCTCAAGTGAGTTTCCCTTCAGAAGGGTTGTGGCTCCAGAGCACACATATCCCTAGACCCCAGTGCCATCTAGTGGAGGTAGCCTGCTGCTGAAAATGACCAGGTGCTTACCAGCCGAGGTGAGGGACACCTCACAGCAGCCCAGACCACACAACCTGGCCTCTCGTTATGGACTGAGTTGTTTTCTTCAGGGAGACAACTCCTGTCCCCTGTGAATGTGAACATATTTGGAAATAGGATCTTTAGTGATGTCCTTAAATCAAGACAAGTGGAATAAGTCTGGCTGGGGGAAGGAGGGACAACAAGGGATGGTCCACACAGTATATGCACTTATTTCTTGAAGGAAGATGATTCTCTTGCCAAGCCCTGTAAACCATGAACATATTGAAATTATCTGCCCATCCTGGCCACAAGAGGCATTTCCAAAGTCACATTGCTGCTGACTGACCATGCGGTGCTCCAGTGGAGGTCCCGTTCAGAAATTAGGAAAATTGATAACTGTGTCAGGCAAGCCCTTCTCCCAGCTGGCCCTGCAATAAGGCCATGTATTCCACATTCTGAAGTGTGTGGTCGATGTCTTGAAGCTTTGGATCCTGTGGCCAAGTAGCTGGTTCTAAACTTCAGGTGAAAGCCTATTGCCTGAGTGGGTTGCTTACTCCCCCACACTGGCCTTGTTGTTCCCTGGGCTTTTGCATCTGGCCATAGGGAACTTTGTCTCTTGTGCTTGTCCATCTCCCCCAGACCTTCTGGACAGGGCTCCACGCTGGTCTGGGTATGGCTTCTGCTTCTTTGTTTTGCAAATTCATAGGAAGGAGGTCAGGCACCCTTACATTTTCTGACCAAAGTGTTCATTACAAGCCAGCTTTGCAAAACAACAATTCATTTGTCTCAATCACAAAGATCCTTGCTGACCTTCAGGAACAAAGCAGAATGGGCCCGAAGACCTTCCTTTCCAGCCCACCCTCTCCTGCTGGGATGCCAGGGCACAGCCACAGTTTGCTATGATGTTTCAGAAATAACTCCATCCGAGACGCCTGCACAGGGACATGCCAGCCCCATACCCTCCTGCTGCTCTGTGGCTTCATCTCTGGGCCTAGGGCTAAGCAAGCAAGAGATGGCTTCCTGGGGAGGCACACTTGCCCTGCCTGAGTGATCAGAGGAGGGCTTGGTCAGAGGTGGAGATCTTGCAGGAACTACTTGTCCTGTGTGTGCGTCCCTGCAGGCCTAGGCAGGCTTGCTTTTTGGCCTCCCCCAGGAAGGTCCACTTCTGGGACCCAAATGGCCTGCAGAAGGCCTTGTCCAATATGGGTCATGGGTGCCACCTGGTGGCAGTAGTGGCCTTGCTTGAGCTAGTCGGTTCAAGGCACGTGATTGATGGTCTCTGGAAGAGCCAGTATCAGCTTCAAGAGCATCGTTTCTCCACCGCAGAGGGCTTTGCCCTGTTGAATGTGTGGTAGAGCCAGTAAGCTGCCCTGAAAAGCCACCTGACCCTTTCAGAGTGACCCAGAAACCCCTGTGTGTCTACATTTACCCAGAGTCCCGCGGGGCACTGCAGAACTGCAATCAGGCGCTCTGGGTTCATGTGACTAAGAAATACCTCAGTGGTCCTGAGAGGGGATCTCAGTGACCCCCAACAGAGAAAGGAAAAGGCGGGCAAGGAAGAAAGACTTCTATCTGCTGTCTTAGAGAGAATCCCAGAAACCTCCTTTCTGCTCATCACCCCCAAAGAAGCCCTTTTGAAGGGTGCATCCTGACAAGGCCACAGCCAGCCCACAGCTTTGCTCACAGAGCCATGAGTGCCTTGGGTTTCATCCTTATGCTACAATACAAATTAATATTAATTAATTAATTAATTAAGCCCATTTGCTTTCCTCCAACTTTAGCAGGAGTCCCCTGGTGACCTAGAAAGCCAGGCTAGAAGTGAACTTCGTCCTTTAGAACTAATATTTCAGAACTAACGTGCTCCTGACGGCCTGTGACTCACTGCTCTCCAGTTTGAGAACATGCAGCAGGGCTCGTCCCAGGAAGCTCCCAAGAGTGCTGCCCCAGAGAAGAGAAAGTGTGGAAAGAGAGGAGGGCAGAGAGAGGGGGGAGCTTGCTTGTAGAGAGAGAGAAAGCTTGCTTGCAAAAAGACAGAGAAGAGAGAGCTTGCAGGGAGAGAAGCACTGGCGTTGGCACTAGAATTGAGGAGTGTAAAGTCCTTCCTGAGCTCCAGTGCAATTAAGAGGGCCAGAGAGGACAAATGAAGGGCAAGCCGACTTGGGCTGCAGAAAGGGCAAATGGACTTGGGCTACAGGAGGTTGCTCAGGCCATCACAATACCCAAGGCTCACGGCATCCTCTCTGCCTCCTGACAGAGCTTTCTCTGGCCAGCCCTTTGTCACTCAGATGCTGTGCTCTTCACACTTTGTCATGGTTTTTGCCAGAATCTTGCAAACAATTAGACGTGGAGTTACACAATACTCGGAGATTCGCAATGAGCCAGCAAGTGGGCAAGTCACTTCCAAGACGCAAACTGGAGAGAAAGAATAGCACCACTTTGACTGGCAGTGGAATTTGATGGTAAATGCAGTTTTAGTGAGACCAGGTTTTTACCTAGGGGCTCCAAGCAAGAACAGAATGTTCGTCTGCACAGTGCCTGGTTCATCTGGACTCCCTGGGAGGGAAGAGCCCATACTGAAGAGTTGTTTCTATCACTCAGGACGACAGTTCTATTTCTCATGCGGTGATGGCTCCCTATTTGTGCTGGAAGATGTGAGGTTAGATGTCGGTGTCCACCGAAAGGTGGTTAAAGCGAAGCAGTGAGATCATCCATCACATGGCAAGAAAGGAGTAGGGCCAGGAGCCAGCATCTGCTCACTCTGAGGCTCTCTCCCCAGAGTGCTGCCTTGATGCACAGCTCACCTGGGCTGGCGGCCAGGAGTCCCCCGGGGTTGCGCTGGGGAGGGTGTGTGATGGAGTGCAGGCCTTCTGCTCAGCCGTGGGAGCATGGCTGGAACAATGGGGAGCATTTTCAAGTCCCAGTGGCCAAATACACCAGGACCAAAAGGATCTGAAACTCAGGATCAACAGGCCTCAGGATTTGAACAGTTCCCCAGTGATTCTTGGGTGCAGCCAGGACTGGGGTCACTGGTGATGGAAATAGCGCTGGGTCCCAGTTCTGCTCCAAGGGGTAAAGTGTTCTCGATTTCCACGTCTGTCTCTACAGTGTGAGAACTTCAGATCCAAGCACTTCTGAGCACACCTCTCCCGCGAGCCCCCTGAAGATGCTCTGTCAACAGGCCAGCCTTGGCTCTCCCGTCTGGAATCATACTGTACTCTTAAAATAATGTTTATGGGGCAGTGCTTTCAGATACTTCAGATGTTGAAATCAATTATCTTCTCCTGCCTCCTTAGTGTAGGAGATATGCGTGTGTTCTGCAACAATGTGGTCAACACAGAAAGTACAACGTAGAAGGGATCCTGAATCCCAGGCCCCGCATGGCCACTGTGATATAGACCTGACACCGGCAATCACCATGCCAGCAAATCCTTCCGATATTTCATTATATATTTTGCCTACCAAAATGAAATGATGACACACTTTCATGGCTTTATTCCCCTAATAATAATATCACCCTCAGTCAAGGAAATCACTCTTCTATGCAGCACATAGGCCATAGGAATTATACCCACAGGACTCGTGATGAGCTGCAAAGCCCCCAGAACGTTGCCTCCCACTCCGGCTGGACACTGGTTCTATGCACAGCCCATGGTGATACCTCACCTGCCTCCTCCTCCACCACAACTCCCACCATGGTCCACATGCCAATTCTCAGAACCACCATGCTGGCCTATTACTCAGCCTGCCTCCTGGGACTGCTTCCCAGGGCTATCTCTGGAACTACCAGTAAGGACTACTGGGGCCGCTTCACAGAGTCATGACCAGGGCAATCTCACAGAACCACTATTGTTCTAGCCACCATGGTCCTAGTCTTAGGACCCTTTTAATTATATCTCCTTGCATTTAAAAAAATTTTAATTTTATTTATTTGGGAGAGAAAGGAAGAGGGAGGGAGGAAGAGAGAGAGAGAAAGTGGGCCTCTAGCCACTGCAAATGATCTCCAGACTCATGCTTCACCTTGTACATCTGGCTTACATGGGTATTGAGGAATGGAACCTAGATCCTTAGGCTTCACAGGCAAACACTTTAATTGCTAAGCCATCTCTCCCTCCATCCCTCCTTGCAAATTTTTTTGTTGCTATTGTTTTGTTTTTCAAGGTAGGGTTTTGGTCTAGCCCAGACTAACCTGGAATTTACTATGTACTCTCAGGGTGACCTTGAACTCACAGTGATCCTCCTATAGTGATCGCCTCTGGGATTAAAGGCGTGCACCACCATGTCCAGTGCCTCCTTGCAAATCTTTTTACTGTCAAATGTTGCTAATTATAAATGCATTTGCTACCTTAGTGGAGATTATGTATGTAGTTCATATCAATTCGACACAAGGAGCATGAGTGAGCACCCTCATTCGGAGGCATCTGATTGTGACTGGACTACTATCATTCTTGCTTCAGGTCACTGCAAAAGGTCAGTGAGCAGAGACAGAAATTGAATCTTTAAGCCATTTTATTCAGAAGGCCAGCTATCTAAGGCAGAAGGTTAGCATGCAAAAAACTGCCTTCCATCTCATCTCTAGCCAAAAGATTATATATGGGGAATGCGGGGTACTCATTTATGCCAGAGCTCAATGTTTCCCCTCTGCTTGGATGTCAACACATTGCTCAGACCTGTGATGTCTGCTTCTCTCATTTTCAGTCCTTGCACTCACTCTTTCTCATTCTGCGGCTGCCCGGGCTCAGACACTTCTTGAAATGCTGATCTGTGAGTGTCCACGTTGTCAACCTTGTACTCCCCCAGCAGCAGCTGAGTTGGGGGAGGGGGCAGTGAACCCAGAATAAGCAAACCCTTAATAATGCATTGTTCTACACTATTAGCATGTACACGTACATTCCTTGCTATAATTTGCAGTACAGATGTATACTTATTATTCAGACTATAACAACATATGCATTCGCCCCTCCTGTTCCTATCAGATGCTTCCTGGGACACTCTAATCAACAAAGTGCTTGAGAAATCCCCTCTCCCTTCATCTGACTCCAAGCTCTTGGGAGTAGAGTGCTGGGCACTCAGTCCCTCTGCGCAGCCCCTGGCTGACTCCATCAACTCCCTGTGGATTCTGCCTCACAGCAGGTTTTCCTCCATAGAAGCCAGGCCATTTTCAACACCATCTAATACATTAAACAAAGATCAGTTTCACAAGCCAAAATTATGTTAGACAAACAAAACATATTTTTATGATATAAATAAAGAATGTGTTCCAAAGAGTGTCGATCCTGTCATCGCTGACACCTGGGACTCATTTCCAGTGTTGACTAAAATCTGAACCATCAGCTTCATAAAGGAAAATGCTTTGTTTACTTCTTCACCCTGGGGAAAGGGTGGTTCTCAATGGTTCTCAAGGAATGCCTTTAATAGTATGCACATTTAGAAACAGTTATGAATGATGGGCCTTGAGCAATAAAGCATTAAACACTACGAATGCATGTGAGGAACCAAGACCCAAGGCGCTCTCTCTCTCTCTCTTTATCTCTCCATCTCGTCCTACATTTATAATGTATATGTATCCCCATGTATATACAATACATATCTATGTGTGCATATTGATTGACAGATGGTCACACTGACCCTTGTTCATTGCAGCTGGGGGGTTTGGTATATGTGTATATGGTACATATGTGCTCATGTATGTAAGTGTGGCCTGCACCTTGTTTGAGGCAGGGTCTTTCATTCTTGTTATTCACCATTGCATTCATCAAGCTTCCAGGACATTCTCCTGTCTCCACCTCCCTTCTTGGCACAGTCCTCTGAGATTGCAGATGCTCATCACAGTGTCTGGCCTCTACGTGGGCTCTGAGGACCCAAATTCAGGTACTCATGCTTGCATGGCCAACACCTTATCCACTGTGCCGCCTACCCAGTTCCCAGGTCAGCAGATGTTTTGAGGTGGAGAGTATAATATGAAATGTTCTAGAGTTGAAGGTGTGGTTTTCAACTGGAAATATATGAGACTTTCTGAAGTGATTCTGGAGACAGTGTCATTGGGCATTCATGAGAATGCCCTTCATGCCACTGTAACAAAGTGCAAGGATGACACCCACCTTGAGCAGGTGATGAGGTGGCAAGTGTGTTTCCTCTAGAGAAGTGGCCCCCTGCCCCTCACCTCTTTTACCACATCCTGGGGTCTTGGGAATAGAAATGGGTACAGGTGGGCTGGACAGATGGCTCAGTAGTAAAGTGCTTGCCTGCAAAGCCAAAGGACCCAGGTTTGATTCCCAAGGACCCACGTAAGCTAGATGCACAAGGTGGCACATGCGTGTGGAGTTTGTTTGTAGTGGCTAGAGGCCCTGGTGTGCCTATTCTCTCTCTGTCACTTTCTCTCTTCCTCTCTCTCTGCCTCTTCCTCTGTCTCTCTCAAATAAAGAAAAAGAAAACATCAAAAAAAGAAAGAAAGAAAAGAAATGGGTGCGGGTCTCAGAGCAGAAATAATGACCAGAGAGACATGAAGCCCTAGGTTAGCTATGGCCCAGGGTGGGTGAGTGAGGCTCACAGCCCAACATAAAGAGTCCTCAGGGGCCTGCGGTCTCATCAGGACCCGCTGTCCCTCACTCCTGTGCTAGCTGAATGCACAGCATCTGGTTATCAAGAGTCTGTAGGTGAGGACAGAGGCCTGGGTTTGGGTGAGCCAAGGAAGACCAGAGCCCATGAACAGTAATCCCTGAGCTCATGGCAACAGCAACCATCCAGACCTGTGTCACCAGGGGCCACTTTGAGGATGTCAGCAGAGGCAGCGAGCTGAGCACTGCTCCCAGAGCTGAGCCTAGGAGCTCCTTTCCCCCCAGGGACTCCTCAGGTAAAGCCTGGTACTTGACTACAGTGCAGAAATGAAGTTCAAGGTGATGTAGAGTGAAGCAAAGGAAGACTACACACTTCAGATCCAAATGTGAGCATTAGAGAAAGCAGCACCCTTAGGTGTCTTCACAATGGCTGTATGGGTATGCAGATGTGTATGTGTGTGTGTGTGTATGTTTCTGTGGCTATCTAAGGTATATTGCTCAAAGGATATAAACTTACAACAAAGTTTATAAAGTGAGCAAAATTAAAACATTAAGTGAAAAATACACAATCTGGTTATCTTATTTATCTTTTTAAAACAGTTTTCATTTTTGCTTTTCTTCTCTTTACTTTTTATAATATTTAGTACCTTTTTTTTCTGATTAGTCTCACTCCTATTTTGATGTCATCATTTTTTTGTTCTCGTATTATGCAGGTTTTGTGTCGGTGGAGACCCCCATGTACTGTGAAGCACGTATCTGGAGGACAGCATCCCAAGCACTCCTTCTGGTCCTTTGGCTCTTACATTCCTCCACCACCTTCTCAGAACTGGTTCCTGAGCCATGGAGGCTGCGGTAAAGATGTCTCTCCATGCCAAACACTCCACTGTCCCCTCTTCTCAGCACTCTGATGAGTTCTGAGTCTCCCAGTAGTCACCACCATCAGAAAAGAGAAGCTTCTTTAACCACAAGTGAGAGTAGCATTAATACAGGGGCATAAGTGTAAATATTTAGAGAGAGATTCCCTGGGCACATTATACCCATTAAGCCAAACAACAGAAATAGCTTCCCACTAGAACTTATGACCTCAAATCCAATCAGAGAGCGGTTGGTTTCCCCCACAACAGACATGCCACCATTGCACCAGCCATCACATTTGGCCTCGCTGGCCAGTCATGTAGTGTTCAGGGTTCACTGCTGGTCAAGACTATTGATGACTTTTTTCCCCCAGCAGGCTGCTCTTTCCAGTACTTTCCAGAACTATGACAGCTAGGGGACAGAGAAGCGGCTTCCAGCTCAGTTCCAGGTTGATTTCCCAGAGTCTTACAGCCAGAGCATGGGTGTCTTCAATAATAAATTTATTTGTCTTCTTAAAGAATCTTTTGGCAAATGAGATTGCATGGTGGTTTTATGCAGTACATTGTTTACGTGTAGGGGTGAGGAAGGGGTGCTAACATGGGAAAACACAGGCCACACCATTCTGTCCTGAGGTAAGCACTCTGTCGCCTTGGGCATCAATGCTGGAGTGTCTGTAGGAAGACAAGCGCTGTCTCTGTGGGCGGTTTCAGTTTGTGTTTCAGCGTCAGGCTCCCAGATGAATTCTAGACTAGAAGATTTCTTTTCTCTCCCATGGTCCCTTATTAATTTCCCTGGCCTTTCTACCCTGCCCCAGGCTATCACCAGCAGCTCTCTCCTTGCCACCATCGCCACATGACACCTGCTCAAGATGTCCAGGCACAGCACAGGTAGCACCTCCAGCCCACAGGCTGGTGGGCTGGCGAGATGGCTCAAGAGTGTGTGTGCACGTGTGTGTGTGTGTGTGTGTGTGTGTGTCTGTGTGTGTGTAAAACATACCCTGATATTTTGAAAAATAATCAAATGAATATAAACTATGTTTTATCTTTTTTTAAGTGATCTTCAGGCAACAGGAAGGAGCTGGGCTGGTACAAGAGCTTGTGAGAATGAGGCCGATCTGAACTCCCTCATTTAGCAGTGTGACATCAGAAGAATACATGTGTTTACACACATGATGAACCAAACCAGGAAGTTGCAACAGCACAACTGAAGGAAAGGTAAAATGACTAGGTTTCAAGTTGGTAGCATGAAGAGGTAAATTCATTTCTTTCAGTCTTCACTACGCTTGCTGACATGTGATTGTCATGTGATTAGCCAGCTCCCCAGCATGTACATAGGATAGGGTTACCATCAGCCTAACGCTAGTTGGAATTTTCTCACACTTATATCACTAGGTTGACTGAAGTTATTTTTCATTCGTATCAGGCAGGAATGATGGCTCTCTTCAAGCAGAGAAACCTTCACAGTGCGAAAACCTGGCTGATCCCAGAGCAACCAGATCTTTACAGCAAATGCTATCAGCAAGGAGAGTGGGAATGGCGTGTGCTTGCCAGCATGCGGGAGGAACATCGTGCCACTAACCTGAAGCTGACCCAGAGAACGCAGCGGGCCAGCCAGAATAGACAGTGTCCTACAAAGTCACTAGCCTGTACCTTTCAAAAGTGTCGGGGGCACAGAACTGCAAGACAGATGACCCAGCACCATGGGGGGGGGAGCACAGCAAAAGGTTGAGGGGACTCTGAGCTGGGGTCTCTTCTAGAAAGGATGTTGGAGCAGCTGGTGGAGCTCTCACAGATCTACGGGTCCCAATGGCACAGATGAGCCGGTGCTACGTTCCTGATTCACACGTACCTTCCTGCTGCTACAGGGCTGGGGTATCTGGGAGCATGTTCTGGCTGACAAGATGTGCATACTGATGTCTCTGTGGCCATAGAATCAGGCTGGCACCTGAACTCCACCCTGTTTTACAAATATAAAAAGTTCTCCAGATGGTACTTCCAGCTCTTCCACAAGTTTGTGATGACTTGAAAACTGCATGGAGTTTTCTAACGATAATTTCATTCTATGTCCCCAAAGTTAAGATTCCTGAGTTTCTCTCTTTCCTGATACAGAAAATCTCCCTCAGAGACTCAAGGCTCAAAGTGCTGAGAATCAGTGTTGAGGGCTCAGTGTTAAATAAGACAGCTGTGTCACAGTCTCCGATGCTCACGTTGTGGACAAGGAGGTGCGGGGAAGGAAGAGTGAGAAGATGCAAGAAGCACTTTGGGAACATTGTCTTCTGGACAGGAGGTGGCCACCGCATCTATGACTTATAGAAGCTGTCACTACCTGCATAGGACTTGCACAATATTGGGCCCATTAACATTATGTCATGAGTGGTAGATAAGGGCAAGAAAAAAAGACATTAAAGTTGAAGGACTACTCAGAAATAGGGGTCAGTGGAAGGAGGATGGGAAGGAAGAGAAGAGGAGTTAATGGGACTAGATTATGATCACAATACATTATGTACATGTGTGAAAATTGTCAACCAGAAAAGTTTAAAAAGAGGAAAATCCCCCTCATCTCTACTGGTCAGCAGCAGAAGCTGGAGGCCTTCCTCCACCCCAGCCTGGGGCCTGTGGTCTCAAAGTGTCCCTTTCTGTGTGTTTCTCAACACTGTTCAGCCTGATTTGAAACCACCTTGCCCCATCTTTTCTCACTGATGGTCTGGGGGCTTTCTTTCCTAAGTCCCATCTCTGATGGAGGAGACCCTTCTTAAGGCCTGTGGATGAAGGGAACCCACTGGGATTGAAAGTCATGTCTCTCTCTCTCTCTCTCTCTCTCTGAGAAGCAGGTGGAGTGGTCACCGTGGAGAGCTGTGTGCTCAGAGCGTCTGCACTGAGTGTGATTCGTTCCCATGAGGGTGCTTTGAACGTGCACTCCTGTTGATGGAAGTCAGCAGGCGTTTCTCCTCAGACACTCACCTCAGGCCCTGCGTGTTCTGAGAGTCAATGTTGGTGACTGTCTGAGGAGAAACTCCTGCCTCTCAGAAAACAGTCATCATTTTCAGTCACATGTAAAGAAAAGTTCCATAGACAACATATGTGTTTCTCTATAATGAGGTATTCTGTAGCAGACCACAGAAGCCATTGAAAACTCATAATAATAATGTGACAACTAGATATTTAAAAAAAAAAAAAAGGAACATTGGTCTGAGCTTCCCAAATGGTTTATGTATAAAGGTGAAGTGATACACCAACCCAGGTAAATTCTGCAGCTTCTCCATGAGTAAAATGCTAGGCCTCAGAGAGGGCACAAGACTGTGACAGTGACTGAAATGCCACCACCCTGTTCTTTGTGTGGTACCAGACCCTAGTCACATCCCACAATGCTGATTCTCCCCCTATCCGGAACCTTCTCTCTCTCTCTCTCTCTCTCTCTCTCTCACATGCACACACACACACACACACACACACACACAAACACATCCTTTATTTTAGTAACTTCTGGTCCATTTATAGAGTCCCTGATTGTGAGCGATGCCTCCATGTCCTGACTGCTGGACACCACTCACAGACTGCTGGGTTCTCCTCCACGCAGGCACAAATGAATTCGCCCACAGCCAGACCACTGCCATGTGCTCTTGGAGGACCACAGGGGAGAGGAGGTCTGTGCAGCCCTGAGTGGTAGCTTGAGAAGGCTGTAACATACATCGTCCCTAACGTGGACCAAGGTTCCAACACCTGTCAAAGCACAGGGCAAGGCTGGCTTAAGCTGAAGTCCCAAGAACGAACGTCCCAGTCCCTATTGCGCCAGGAGAACTGCTTCCTTTCACTCTAGTTTCACCTGGAAACGGGGTTCTATTGGCCACTTTGGTGACAAATCCTCTGCAACTGCTCCATTTTCCTCACCCTACCGAGTGGCCTCACTCGTGAGCAGCAGGGGGCGCTCTGTCCACACTAAAGCCCAGGCTCCCTAGGAAAGTCCTCCGGCCCACCACCACCCACCCACACCAGGAGTGGGACAGCTCCCTTTTAAAACGTGGGCTTCTGACTGATTTCGAAGTGTGGGCTTCAGGGTGCTGTGGTTTGGGAGTGCCAGGCCATCCGGGGTGGCTAGGTCCTCCAGGACTGGTCGCTGCCATCCCAGCCAGATCACACACAGACAAGCTGCAGGGTTGAAGTGGGTGATTTCTCTGAAGTTCCGCTGGATGAGGGCAGGCCTGTATGCAGGCAAAGAAGGGAAGGAGAACGTTCCAGAAGTCGCTGAGGAGTGTGGTTAGGGCTGAGCAGTATCAGCTCATGCTGACTTCCTGGTGACAGGGCAGGACCCACCATGGGTCCTCTGTCGCCCTAGAACTGAGTCCATGCCTCTGTCTCAAGTCAGTCTTTTTATTTATGGTCCATATTCCTCACCAAGCAGTAAAGCTACCATTTCAATCCTGTCCTTGCCCCCCCCCCCTTCTTTTTTAGAGTAAAGCCTGCAGGGAGCACCAGGTGAAGATTATATTCATGACCTAAATAATCCACTAGACTCCTTCACTGGAGCCGTGCTCACTGCACCACAGGGCCAGATCAGAGACAGCAGTAAAAACACTTAAACGAAATCTTAAAAAACGGGATAGGCTCCCCCTTGCTCTGCAAATTCGTAACAGTGCGGAAAGAGCAAATACAAAGTCATATTTGAAAATCTGAGTAAGGTTAAAACCTGAGGCTAAGTAGTTATTGGACGTAAGGATGTGGCAGAAGAGACCCCCTCCCCTCTGTGGCACAGGTTGCTGAAATGCTTTGGGTATGAGGTAAAAGTGAGAAAAGGCCGCTGTGCTGAAGGGTACATATTAAACAGGGTACAGTGCCCAGGGGCTAAGAACCAGGTCCAGTAATGACCAAGACCAGAGAGGAAGGGTCCAGGTACTCACAGCTCACAAAGGCTTCTAGCCTAAATGGTCAGGGCAGGACGTGTCCCCTTTGTACAGAGCAGAGGTGACAGGTGGACGGCATCCTCTCCTGCTTTCCCCAGAGTGGGTGGACTGGGCAGGGGGCTCAGGCGCTCAGTCCTCACGCAGGTAGACCCTTGCTCCTGGTCGGCCCTCTCATCCCCGCCTCCTGTGTTTTCTGGTGCAGCTCCTGTGTCTGATCCGGCCAGCTTGGTTTCTGCTTTCTGGGAGAGCTGGCATACCTCCTGCACCAACTGGATGTGGTTCCTGGCAGTGGCAGAGGCCTGATCTGCTCCAGTTTGGTATGCAGCTTCGGCAGCCATCTCTGAAAGGCAACTGCGCTCACCCGAGTGGTTTCCAGCTTCAAATATTGTTGCTGTTTTGACGTCATCTCAACTCTGGCTCCTATAATCACCTGCCACACTTCATTTCCTCCTGTGAATTCATTTTCCCAAGTTGTTGATACAGAGAAGTGAACGTGCAAGCGGCCTTAGTATGCTCCGTGATTGCCTCGGTCGGTGCACACGTGGTTTGAGAGGGAAGGGCAGAGGTGCTGTCTGTTTCCAAAGACACAGGCCTCCTTGTTAGTGCTTCGTCACTGAGAGAATGAGGCTCCGATTTCTGAGCAACAGGCTCTGTGCACAGGGGCACACCAAGTCCAGACGCCACGGTTCTGAGAAGCAGTGTTTCCTCACGTTGGGTAAGGTAGGAACTCACTGTCTGTACCAGAACGGAGACGCTGCGCTCCCACACAGCCAACTCCTCAGAGCCACCATCCCACAATCCTATCCTTTTTAATCCACTTTTTTTTTTTCGAGGTAGGATTTCGCACTAGCCCAGGCTGACCTGGAATTCACTCTGTAGTCTCAGGGTGGCCTTGAACTCATGGCGATTCTCCTACCTCTGCCTCCCCCCCTCCCGCCCCGCCCCACCGAGTGCTGGGATTAAAGGCATATGCCGCCACGCACGGCTGTAATCCACATTTTTTAATCCACTAGGTCAAGAGAACATTTGCATTAAATTTCAGTTTCATTACACAGAATGTCTCAGGACAAATGGCAGCCAGGGAAGCCGTCCCTGGATCGTCACTGGTGATGTTTGCAAAGCAACCTGACACTGCAAAATCTACAAAAGTGTTTATATTGCTTATCCATAAAACCCACAAGAATTCCCGAAATAGGAAAAAGAAAGTCTCCACATAGGTGAAGATTCTCCTTAGAGTGCCATTTCTAAGAGAAATGGTTCAAGAGGTCTCGCAAGGCTGAGCACTGGGTGGAGCACTGCCCTGGTCTCCATTCCATGAAATATGGGTCGGACCCTGAGACTTTGGCCCACTACTGCATGGAACATGGAACTGCTCACACTTGCATGTGTCTATGCAAATTATGGGCCTAGAGACACAAAACTAGGGAAAATAGCAAATGTTAGTGTGGTCTTACAATAATGAGATTTTAGCTCTCTTTTGAGAGCTTTATGACATGCCCACATTTGATTTTATGATTAAAAATAAGTAGAATTCATTTTTAAAAACCACATTTTACATTGTGCTGTTTTTCTTTGCATCCATTTCTCCACCTGAAAATGAGTGCATGATTATGTTATATCTCACTGGGTTTGTGCAAAGATTCAGGAGACTAATTCACATGAAAACCTAGTGTCAAAATCATGACAAAGAATATCAAACACAATAGATAAGGGCATTTTTCTCTTCTGGGAGGCATAACGGTAACTTTCTTACTCTCCAAACATTTATTTTTCTCCTCAAACTTGCTGATCATTTTGTTGCCCAGCATAGGATTTGAAGAGAAATAAATCTGTTTTTCCTCCTCTTGAGCCTTTTGCAAACGTTGGAAAGCCAGCAGGCATTGGCAGGTGAAAGGACACACAGCACTCTGTAGTTTGGTCTTGGGCCTCCCAGTCTACATGTCTGTGCTAAGTCTACATGTCTGTGCTAAGTCTACATGTCTGTGCT